>CALYLW010002856.1:16539-42762 GCA_944989445.1 Ampullaceana balthica | reverse complement strand
CCTGAGACTATTTCGTTGGCACGGGCCCCCATGTTAGCTCCCCGGTCTGCCCTGACCGGTCTGACCGCACAACACTGTGCGAAGTACACAACTCTCTAATAACTCTCCTCAACTCGTCCCTTATAAAACCCCCCAAACTGGTCTTAACTGACCCTGGCGTCACACCCCGTGTGACCAGAAGTTCACTCAGACATCCCTAGACCTTATTCCCGTGATATGCGTTCATACCCGTCAACAACCATTCACTCACAGTGATTCTCATACCCCTGACAACGGGGATGGGATGTATGGTGTACTAGGCTATAAAGGACAAATTATACCTTCTTCTGGCATGCTAGACCTACATACGAACCAAAAAAGCATGGCGCTGGCTTTGAAGTTTAGAACACCCCATTACCATAAATTGAACACCAACAACAGGTACGGAACGGGTTATCACTTTAAGACTCAGACATCTGCGGGACCAGCAATCATTCTTAGTGCTTAGTGTTCAACCCCGGAAGAGAAGGACCAATTCTCTGGAGCTTTAGGCCAACCAATAGCCAGCAACCACAAAGACGAGGCAATGTATCTCCTAAGAGATTTCAATTCTAGATTGGGTAGCGACCACGAAGTCTGGCCTACATGCCCTGGTCTCTTTGGATGGGGAAAAATAAATTATGATGGACATAGGCTGCTGAAACTTGCTGCTCACGAGTCTTGTATGTGACCAAAACTCTCTTTAAGTGCAAAGATATAAACCAAGTATCTTGGAGACAACCTCGATCACGCCATGGCACCAGCTGGACCTCATCATCAACAGGCGTGCACAACTGGCTAGTGTTCTACTCACACGCAGCTTCACTGTGCCTACTGCGACACATGTATGACACTATTTAAAAAGCAGCTGGTCCTTTGACGTCCAAGGTTGCCCCCTCTAAAGGCCAACACTGGAGAAATATTCAAAGACCAGACAGGGCAGCTAAAACATTGTTGTTCATCTAGAACTGTATGCAACAGTTACCACAGTCTCCAGCACCTCTCTAAATGAAATCCCTGATATGCCGCTTATGGAAGAACTTGATGCCATGCCCACACAGGAAGAGCTAAGCAAAGCAAAATACTGCCTACCTTGTGGAAAAGCCCTTGGGAATTATAGCAATCCACCCGAAGCTCTAAGGAATGGCAAGGCTATTTTACTTCAGCCGTTGCACGCGATTCTGTCTCTCTGCTGGGAACAGGGATACATCACCCTTGACCTAAGGATGCAAACATAGTGCCACACTATAACAACAAGTTGTCAGAGTAAGTAGCCGAGGAGCAAAGAATGGTTGAGGCTACAGACAGAAGAGCTAGGAGAAAGACCAAAACATTAGAACGCACAGAACTCGTGTGCAAAAGTTGTGTTAAAAAAAGATACAACATTTACCATTTATTGCTTAGGGCCTAGAGTCTAGAGCAGTGGTTCTCAACATGTGGTTCGCGGACCACTAGGGGTCCGCAAAAAAGTGCCTGGTGGTCCTTGAGCGAAGCTTTAAATTGTATTTTTTTTTAAAATTAAGAATACGAAAGGGTTTAGATGCTGTCCCGTTTTGGACTTCAGTGGTCCGTGGCTAAGACACAAAATATTAAAGTGGTCCTTAAACCCCAAAAGGTTGAGAACCACTGGTCTAGAGGATAGCCACAGGCAGGAGTCACTAGGGTTGGTTTCACCCAGTGTGGTAGCTCATAGAGTTAAGTCCTCAAAACTTACCCTATACACCTTCACTGTGTCTGCCAGTGCATATTGACGGGTACATACATCATTTTACATATTGCCGATAACACTTGTGATGGTGTAGCTCCGTGAGCTCCACAACCCCCTAGTGACGCCTCAGAGGATGGTAAAGGTAGATAAGTATTAAAGGCAGACACATTTAAAGGGCACCTTTGATTTTCACTGATTTTATGATGGACTGTCAGAATTTCAGAAAAATTGTTAGAGCGAAAATATACACCTGCATCTCTGCTACGTTATACAGAAAAACGAATGTTCCATGTTCAAGCTGACCTATTATTTAAGTCTTAAAATACGTAGATCGATATTGAAATGGTGAAATATAAAAAAGAAAGTGAAAGACAGTAGAGGGAAGACAAATCTAAAAATATGTGTTGCCTTTTTTCGATTTCCCAACTCATATTTGGAATTCCCCATTCTATTTTTAGGCTGTGTTGTCCTCACTCTGTCAATACGCTCTTGTCAGTGTCCTTTGTGATGAAATAATTAAATATTTTAATGTATTTTACTAGATAACTACTTTGAAGTATATAAATGAAATATAACAAAACTAGATCCGAAATCAGAATAACGTGAGTGAACATTGTTCAATCAACCACAGTGTGCATTTCTCAAGACCAATGATTGTAAAGCTTTTCTTGCTCGCCACTTGCATGCACTAGTTTCTTGCGAATTATATATTTAGATATATTTTCTTTTTTGTAGCCTAGTGGTCGCTTTAATTTCAGCAAGTATACACTAAACAAACTAAATGTGGACTAAAGCAGAACAGTTTTAATTCAATGAAACACGCATCTTCTTCTTTCTTTACTTCCTTTCCTTCTATTTAGTGCGTCTCAGAGCGGTGCGTATATGCGGTGCAGTGCGGGTGTGCTCACTACTACAAATATATAGACTGCGTTGTTTTCATGCTTGCTCTAGTTTCTGGTGAACTATTTATGTATATATTGATATTATTTTTTTAGCATAAAAATAAATGACAAAATATTTTTTTTATATTTTGCTTGTTATTTATAGTTATATTAGACTAGCTATCATCTTATACTGACTTCTTTATTGACTTTGGTTGCCTTTTTAAATGCCTTATATACTTGACTATAAATTTATATATATATATATATATATATATATATATATATAATTATGTATATATATACATATATATATATATATGTATATATATATACACACACACACATATATATATATATATATTATCTAACTGTACAGTACATATTAATGAAAATGAACTATAGAAACTATTAAATAACTAAATTTTAAATTAATTACAAAATTTAAAGGTTTATATATATACTTTAAAATTGTGTAATTAATTTAAACCTGGTCAACTAATACTTTCTATAATTAATTTTCACTACTATATACTGTGATGCTAGATCTGTGGTCTAAATTATTATTTAGAATTCAATTATGTAATAACCAATTTTATTTTATAATAGATAAGAGAATGGAATCAAATGAGAAAAAACTTTATTATCTGCTGCAAAATGTTTAAAAGAGCGTGTGTGTGAGTGAGGAGGGGGTTTTCATGTTAAAAACCACCGCTTCGCTAGGGGCTGGAAAAATCAAAATTGGCTTTGACAAAAAGTCGCTTGCCCATTTCGCAACATGGTTATATATTTTTGAACAAAAATTACTTATATAATGGACATACGACCCTTGGCCCAAAAATACTTAAAATTATCTATATATATAATTCACCTGAAATTAGGACAAGCACAAGACGCGAGCAAATAAGCATGCCAAAAGACCCTAGCAAGGGTCGACAAATAACAGTTTATGGTTGGCAAGAGAAGGTGGTGCGGGGAATGTCATGTAGCTAACGGCAGTGCGCATTTCTCGAGACCAAAAATCGGCGTTTCCCCAAACGTTTACTCTCGTTGTTCCCATTTCTTCGTGCTGCTGTTTGTGTCCGTTCTTTCCCCCCTTTCTTTGCACTATCTATGAGCCAGTCTGTGGCGTATGCGCGTACGCGCTGGTCGTAAATAGTATGAATAATTATAATATATATATTCTCTGTTATGTAAGCGTTTGCTCTAAATGATATCTCATTCTTATCATTTTGGTTTAATTTATTAATTGTAATTAATTAAACAATTATTTTGTCTTGAACATTTAGCATACAAGCGTAAAATTTATCATTAGTCATTTGCATCGTTTCCTTGTTTGTGAATTGATGTAAAAAATATGTATATGTGTAGAATTTTACTCAGAAAACAGTTGTCGTTTCTAAAATATTTATTCGAATGTGTAAATTTTTTGCTGTGCAATAAAAACTATCTCTGGTTTTCAGAAATGTCTGGAAAAAGCTTGGCGGCTGACAGATTTGTAAAAATAATCCACCAACAACTTGAGATACTCAAAGAAGAGAAGAGAGCTGTAAACGAGGCTCTAGACCTTTGCTTTAAACAGGTCAGTCTTTATTCCATTTTCGTTAAACAGATTTGTCTTTTTTCCTCCATTCAAGTATCGCTCTTCTTCTTTAAATTTCGTAGATTAATGTGGAGAAATTCAAATACGAAAGTGCCATGTATGAACAAGAAACAAAACAATAGATTTCTTTTTTCTAAAATAATGTATCAAGCTAACACAATCAGAACAATTTAAATTAAAATCTTAAGTAAACAGCTGCTCGCACATTTTACACACACACAAATTATGTGTTGGGAGGAACACAAAGCTACGTCCTAGATATGAAACTAATAAAATGCCAATGGTTTAAGACCAGGTACCCATAATAAAACTCAATTAAATTTATAATTAATTTATATTGGATTATAAATTTAGTCAATTGTTTATAATTATAATTAACATAATTTGTATCCTCAAAGTAAATAGTGAATTACAATGTATATAACCTAAATGAATATTGTAATCCTATCCATGTGTAGGTACAAGGTGAGGTAGACACTTGGGATAATGGTGGAGATATCAGTCAAAAAACTTGTGTCGAGATGAGTAACAGAATTCAACACGTGATAACTGTTTTTATTGAACAAATCATATGAACTTTCAGTTATTTAACAAAAATGATTCTACGTTGTAAACAAATGTTTAATAACATACTTTGAAAATAAACTTTTAAAAACCATTTATACATTTTTAATATCTTAAATGGATAAAACATACAGATACATGTGACAAGAAACAATGAATTTGGATAAATTGATTTGCATTTTTTAAAACATATTTTAGTAACAATGTTGATCACTCTAAGAAGTTTTTTTATTATGGAACGCAAAGGCTATGAAAAACTGTATTCCATGATGTTTTTATTATATTAGTAATGTTCACATCTGAAGTTCACCAGGAAGTTCTAGCTAAAAGTGATATAAAGCAACGATCTTTGACTACTACCATAAATGTGGATAATATTGATAACACCAAAACAAGAGATGAAACAATCAGTAAATCAGGTTTTCTTTAAAATGTGTATGACATTTTTGTATAATTTAATTTTATTACTAAGACACGTATTTCCTTAAAAGTGTGTATTTTTTGTATGACCATTAGACTAACATTATTATTTTCAGTAATACATTAATGTGTATATGTTTTATTAGAAAAGCAAGAACATTTGATCTGTTGTTGATAATTAATTAAAAATTTTATAACATTGTGTATTACAAACTATAAAGAAAAAACAATTTCACAATTAATATTTAAACGAATACATACTTGTACGTTTCTTTCTAACCAGAAGGAATCGTTCCCAAAAAAAAGCTATTTCCATACTAGAGGATATTATGCACTCACTAAAAGAGGCGTTAGAAAAAGTTCAAGAAAAACAATAAAAATGTTGAAATATTAAAACAGTCAAATTTAAAATTCAAGAAAAAAATTAAACAAAAGATATAGGACCTTGAAATGGCAAACCAGGCTAATTCGTTTAAGATTGACCAATTGCATGGAACTACAGCTAATCTGGGAGCGAAGTTGAATATTTTAGAAGAAGAAAAACAATTCTGTTCATGCCTCAATGAATGAAATCAATAAAGAGAACATCTATTTTAGAACTTGTGGCAATGTCGACTTAATGACTATACAAGATTTGTCAAAGAAAGTCTAGAGTTCGAATGAACAATATGATGAAATGACTGCTAACATGATTGAACTGGAAACTTCTATTAATCGTATGTCCTCTCAGAACAAATATCAAAATCAAAATGTAAGCAGTATCAAAATATATAATTTAGAGAATTCAGTAAGTATTTAAAATAAGGTTGTATTTTTTCAAACAGCCCTCTAATGAATTGACAACTTATAAAACTTTTATTTTTTTAAAAAGCGAGAGTAGTATATTTGTAATGACAAGATGATGTATGGTTTTAATAAAAGGATATTGAAAGTGAATATATTTAAACTTAAACAGATTTGCATGCTAGACAAAAGACTGACTCCATTTGAAGAATTAAGTGAGATCTTAAATAAAAAAAATAATAACCATCAAAATAAACTTTCACAGGTATTTAAAAATATGTATGATAATAATTTATAAATTAATTGTTTAATTCATTTTATTTTTGAAGCTTCTAATATATATATATATATATATATTATATTAATATATATATATATAATATATATATATATATATATATATACATATATATACTAATAAAAGGCAAAGCCCTCACTCACTGACTGGCTTTCTCATCACTAATTCTCCAATTTCCCGTGTAGGTAGAAGCATGAAACTTTGGGAAGTTGTTGAGTAGCCTCTCGCGACGAAAATTGGAGTAAAAGAGTATATAAATAAAATATGAAAATCACTAATCCTCCTATTTCCCGAGTAGGCATAAGCATGAAACTTTGTAAAGTTGTTGAGTACAAACCGCGATGGTAACGGGAGAAAACATATTTAAATCATCACTTCCTTGGGGCCGGGTGCCCAAATGAAGTTTTTTCCTTATAAGAGAAATTTAAAACTGAAAATCACAAATTCTCATATTTCCCGTGTAGGTAGAAGCATGAAACTCTGGTCAGTTGATAAGTACACTTCCGCGATGGTAAAAAGCGAAAACAATATTTAAATTATCACTTACTGGGGGCCGGGGGCCCAAATGTAGTTTTTTTCTTATATAAAAACTAACTACATCTCTAGTTCTCCCACTTCCCGTGTAGGTAGAAGCATTAAACCTTGGGACGTTGTTAAGTAGCCTCTCGCGACGATAATTGTAGTAAAAGAATTTTAAAATTCACACTCATGGGGGCCGGGGGCTCAAAACGTTTTTTTCCATATATGGGCTATATAAAAATTAAAAATCACTAATTCTCCTATTTCGCGAGTATGTAGAAGAATGCAACTTTTGGAAGTTGTAAGGGTACACTTCCGCGATGTTAACAGGCCAAAACATATTTAAATTATCACATACTTGGGACCAGGGGCCCAAATGAAGTTTTTTCCTTACATGAGCTATATAAAAACGTAAAATCACTAATTCTCATATTTCCCATGTAGGTAGAAGCATGAAATATTTTGGTTAGTTGTTAAGTAACCTTTGGCGATGGTAACAGGTAAAAAAAATGTATAATTTATCACTTACTGGGAGCCGGGGGCCAAAAATTAGGTTTTTTTTAAAATAAAAAAACTGACTCATCACTAATTATCCAGCTTCCCGTGTAGGTAGAAGCATGAAACTTTGAAAAGTTGTTGAGTACACTTCTGCAATGGTAACAGGCGAAAAAGAATTTGAAATTCACACTCATGGGGGCCGTGGGCCCAAAAACATTTTCCCCTTAAATGGAATATATAAAAATTAAAAATCAATCATTCTATTTGCCGTTGAGGGTCGGGTAAATCCGAAGCGACCGTTTCGTCCCCTCAATTTTACTAGCAACGCCATTGAGCGGTGCCGGTTTAGGGCCAGGAGCGCCAGCACGGATTAGCAAAAGGAACCGCGAAGAACGCGAGTCCCAAATGTAGTCTTTTTTTCTTAAATGAGCTACATAAAACAGTTTCAATAAATCTCCGATTTCCCGTGTAAGTAGAGCATGAATCTTTGGGAAGTTGTTGAGTACCGTCCCAAAATGGTAACTGGCGGAAAATATTTAAATTATAACTCACTATGGGGCCGGGGGCCTGAATGTAGTTTTTTTTTCCTTATTTAAAACTGACTCATCATTAATTCTCCAACTTACCATGTAAGTAAAAGAATGAAACTTTGGCAAGTTTTGAGTACCCTCCCACGATGGTAACAGGCATAAAAATTATAAAATTATCACTCACTATGGGGGTCGGGGGTCCAAATGCAGTTTTTTCCTTATATTAGCTATATAAAACAGACTCATCATTAAATATCCTACTTCCCGTGTACGTATGAGCATGAAACTTTTGGAAGTTGTTGAGTACCCTCCCGCAATGGTAACATGGTAACAAAAAAATAATAAATTATCACCTCAATAGGATTATTTGAAGTGATTTTTTACTTTTCGTTTTGTTTTTCGGAGGCACCACGATAGACTGACAGACAAGACGGTGAAGTTAATGTATGTAGTTTATCTATCATGATCCAGATTGAAATCAATTGGTGTTCTGAATTTGTGTTACGCGGGTTCTCAACGGTAACTGAAATCATAATTTCCGCAGCAAAGCTCGGGTATTTTGCTAGTATATATATATATATATATATAAATGCAAATAAATATTCAGATATTTCTTTTTTCGAAAAAAAGTTTTTTTAGGTTAATTCCACTGAGATTCCTGTAGCTGCACTTTCGAATTCACTAAAACAAATTGGTAAGAAATCCGAAACCATTCGTTAAGATAAGTCATTTTAAATCTAAAACATATGGTTCGTTTTATATCGATGGGTTAATGCAGAAATGCACGTAAATCATTTCCCGTCGATGTATTTTGACCAAGCATTAAAACAACAATAAGGCATCAACTAGAAAAAAAACACTAATTACATAGACATTGTTGTATTTTTCTGTTCAAAGTGTATGCCATAAAGATAAGACAGAAAGCTTAACATTCTACCTTATTTAATGTAATAATTCAAGGATAGCAGTTATAGAATCTGGTTACACACCAGAGCTGATGGAGGGCTTTTCAACGCTACCCGCCTCCGAGCCAATACCAAAATGAAGGATATCCTAATTCGTGAACTACACTTTGCGAATGATGTGACATTAACAGCACACACAGACATTTGTTTGCAACAACTCGTGTCAAGCCTATCCAATGCCTGCAAAGAAATTGGTCTGCAAATGAGCTTGAAAAAAACAAACATCGTGGCCCAAGACACACAACCTCCTCCTACCATCAGTATCTCGTATCAGTCTAAAAATAAAGCTCAAATTTTTGTTTTCATTGCACAATTTGTTTGTGTATTTTGTATTTTATTTAAAAGCTTTATTGCAGTCCCATTCTATATGTTGTACCATCAATATCGACAATTGAAACTTGGAGGTTGTTGACAGCTTCACCTACTTGGGGTCCAAGGTATTCAATTCACTGTCCACTGTAGAGGAAATAAACAGTAGAATTGGCAAGGCAGCTGCCACAATGGCCAAATTAAAGAAACGGGTCTGGCAAAACACCAAAATAACAGATAAAACCAAACAGTGTGTCTTTAAAGCGTCATTAGTACACTGCTATTCGGGAGCGAGACATGGGCCAATTATACATCCCAAGAGCGCAAGCTTAATAGCTTCCACTTGAGATGTCTGCGTCGCATCCTTGGCATTAAATGGCAGGACAAAGTGCCTAATACTGATGTTCTAATGCGTGGCAATACCAAAAGCATGATCTCAATCCTTTGTGAAAAACGCCTGAGATGGCTAGGACATGTAAAAAGAATGAGCTCTGGCCGCATGCCAAAGGAACTCCTATATGAAGAACTGACATTGGGGAATAGAAAGACAGGTCGCCCACGTCTGCGATTCAAAGATGTCTGCCAAAAGGACCTGAAAGCAGCCAGAATACGCACAAGTGACTGGAAATGCAAAGCAGAAGACCGATCTACGTGGCGCACAGTTGTCAAAGAGGGCGTCATAGTAGCCGAGGAACGAAGAATGGAGGAGACTACAGAAAGAAGAGCTATGAGAAAAGGCCAAAAACATTTGGAAGCACAGAACTCGTGTGTAAAAGCTGTGGTAAAGACTGTCACTCAAGAATAGGACTGCACAGCCACTCGACGAAATGCAACCCAACTCAACGGTGATGCACCAACGCCTGGCGAAAACGAAATAAAAATTGTTATTTGAATGTCTTTTCCCAATGTGAAATTTATAATCATTTTTTTCGATAACAATCTTTTTCACAGAAAGCAAATGTTTTTCTCAGTATGTTGGACAGCATTTAAATGCACTTATGAATGTTGTGACGTTATAAACTATAAATATGTCGAAGAAAACTGTGGAAATATTTTTAATCCATCAACCGGTAAATTCACTGCCCCGTTAGATGGTTTGTCTTTAGTAAGCGTCATCTCGGGAACTTCAGAGGTTCGTGAAAATTGTTGTACTGTATGTGTCCTAAAAAGGAGTGGCATGCAGGAGCTAACTTTTTACATTTCTATAAGAACCAAGCGATAACCAGGTGATTAGAAATGAAGGCAGGGGAGGTAATTTACTTAAAGTCAATTTACTTAAAATACTGAGAAAATTAATGTATCTTGACCCATTTTAGTATATAAAAAATCAAGGGTCTATATTCTATTACGATAGGGCACTGAACTCCTAATTTTCATTCCCACGGGGCAGGGGGGGCCAAAACTGTCTATTTTAGTAAATGTTTAATATTTTATAGTCCATTCAAATTTTTAACAATATTGAGAAATATAAATAAATGTATGTATTTTGAATTTTTTTAAATGAACATATGTTTCGCACTTTATTTCTTGCAATAATTGGGCCCTGTGGCCCTTAATATAGTTTTTTGCTTATACGAGCTCTATAAAAAAACAGTTTATGCGTTAGATACAGAGTAAATGATTGGATCTTAACCAAACTTTGTATACACAAACTTAGTAGCCCATATAAAAATATTTAAAGGTTCTGAATTTTTCATGTCGATTTCTTCGGGGACGGGGGCTCCAAATGTATTTTTTCATATATGTCAAGATATTTTTCCATTCACATTTTAATGATCTTGATAAACCTGATGCAATTGAATTAAAATGAAAAGATTTTTGATATTGAGATCTCGCACCGAATAGGCCCGGGCCCCCTTTATGTCGTTTTATTTCACTATATCTATATTTATAAAAATCAAAGTATGTCTGTGTGTGTCTGTGTGTGTGTGTGTGCATGTCCTTTATAGCTGACTAAACCATTCACCCGATCGTCATGAACCTTTTTGCGACGGTTTAGTATGCTCCCGGGATGGTACTGGCAACTTTTTTTTCGGAGATGGGGGCCCCAAATGTCTTTTTAACTGAACGTTATCAATTGCATTACCCATTCAAATTTTACACGATATTGAGAAATATAGCTTGAGTACAATAGCAATAAAAAATATAACGTATCACTCATTTTGGGGCCGGGGCCCTTATTATCGTTTCTTCTTTTGTAAACTTTTAAAATATTAATTTATTTCTCTCTCTCTCTCTCTCTCTCTCTCTATATATATATATATATATATATATATATATATATATATATATAATTAAAAATATGTTTGTGTGTTTATGAATGTCCTTTATAGCTGTCTAAACCATTCACCCGATCGTCATGAAACTTTTCAAGACTGTTGAGTATGCTCCCGGGATGGTAACTGTCACTTTTTTCAAAATTTAACACTCATGGGGCGCCGGGGGCCCATATTGTCATGTTTTTAATGTCGTTTTTATCTTATATGAGCTATATAAAAATTAGTTTCTACGTTAGCTACTTAGTAAATGAATAGATCTTCACCAAACTTTGCATACAAAAACTTGGTAGCCTATATTAAAATACTATAGACACTGAACTCCTAATGCCAATATCTTCGGGGCCAGGGCCCCAAATATCTTTTTTTTCGTATATTTTTAAGATATTTCTCCTATTTACTTTTTAAAGAGCTTGAGAAATATAGCCACAATAAAAATGAACTAAAATGAACAGGTTTTTGAAATTGACCTTTTGCACCGAATGGGCAAGGGGCCCCTTAATGTTATTTTCCCCCTATTTTAGGTATATAAAAAGTAGTTTAAAAGTTAGATATTGAGAAAGTAACTGGATTTTGACAAAACTTAGAATATAAAAACTTAAGAGTCTATATTACTATAGGGCACTGAACTCTTAATTTCCATTCCTTCGAAAAAGTCTTTTTACTGAACTTTAATCATTGTTTTCCCTATTCAATTTTACACGATATTGGAATATAGGATACAGGAATATAGCTTGAGTACAATGACAATAAAAAAACTATAATATCACTCATTTTGGGGCCGGGGCCCTTTATATCGTTTCTTCTTTTGTACGCTATTTAATTATTAATTTATTTATCCGTTTGCTATGAAACTGGGATAAACACATCACTCATTGGTTTCTTTAAATTTATTCCTTTTTACTTTGATCGTTGCAACGCACGACGGGTCTGCTAGTATATATATATAAATCAATGTATGTGTGTATGTATGTATGTCCTTTATAACTGACTAAACCATTCATCCGATCGTCATGAAACTTTTGGAGACTTTTGAGTATGCTCATGGGATGGTAACTGGGAACTTTTTTTGCAATATTTAACACTCATGGGGCGCCGGTGGCCCATTTTAGGATTTTTTTTTAAATATGAGCTATATAAAAATTAGTTTAAGCGTTAGCTATTAGGTAAATTGATGGATCTTAACCAAACTTTGTATATAACATCCTGGTAGCCAATATTGAAATACTATAGGGCACTAATTTCATAATGTCCATTTCTTCGGGGCTGGGGGCCCAAAATGTCTTTTTTCATAAACGTTTAAGATGTTATTCCCCATTCAATTATTAACTATCTTGAGAAATATATATAAATAAATCCATTATGAATTTAATTGAAATAAACAGGTGTTTTGAACTTGACATCTTGAATGAAATGAGCCCTGGGGCCCTTAATTATATTTTTGCTTAAATGAGCTATATAAAAATTAGTGTATTCGTCATCTACTGAATAAATGAATATCTTAACCAAACTTTTTATAATTTTAAAAACTTGGTAAGCCATATTAAAAAAGGAGCACTGCACTTCTAACGTCCAATTGTTCAGGGCCGGGGGCCCGAAATGTCTTTTTTTCTAATATGTTTGAGATATTATGTGCCATTCTATTTTTAACGATCTTGAGAAATATATCCAAGATGAAACTGAATTAAAATGAACAGCAATTTGAAATTTACATCTTTATGGGCCAGGGGACCCCAAATATTTTATTTTTTTTTAGTTTTTTTATTATTATTATTATTATTATTTTGTGTTGTTGTCGTTGTATACTCTAAGATATTATTTTCCACTCAGTTTTTAACGACCTTGAGAAACATATTCATGATGAGACTGAATTTAAATGAACAGGTTTTCAAAATATACATCTTGAATCGAATGGTCCCTGGGGCCCCTCAATGTATTTTTTCCTTATATTAGCTATATAAAAATTAGTTTAAGTGTTAGATAATGAGAAAATAACTTTTTTTTCACCAAACTCGGTATATAAAAACTTAAGAGCCTATATTAAATTACTACAGGGCACTGAACTCCTAATGTCCATTTCCTCGGGGCTGGGGCCCTTAATGTGTTTTTTACTAAACTTTTAATATTGTATTCCCCATTCAATTTTACACGATAATGAGAAATATAGATAAATATATTTATATATTTGTTATGAAATTGATTGAAATGAACAGATTTTCGAACTTCACATGTTAAACTGATGGGCCCGGTGACCCTTAAAGTAATTCCTTTTTTATCTATATGTATGTTGCAACGCACGATGGGTCTGCTAGTTATTCTGAATAAATTACTTGCCTTGAACTGGTTTTCTGCTTTAAATGTAAGTACAAAGCCTCACTAGTGTAAATTACAACAAGTCTCATTACAATAGTATATATGGCATTTTTTTTCTCTTTTCATATTTTCACTTCTTTGTAGCTCGGTAGGCTGAATTTAAAACAATAAATACATTTCCCTACATGTGAAACCAGAGGCGCCACCAGGGTTTCTGTTACCCAAGGTGATAGCTTATGAAGTCGAACCCACATGACTTACAGATATAGCTCCTCCGAATCTGCTACCAAAAAATATTAGGAACACACAGAATAATAAATATTGGTGTCAACTCTTAAGATAGCGTCACCTGGTGCGGACCATATATACTTACAGTCAACGACATATGATGAAAATAAGACAATATGGATTTATATTATTTTTCGTGTTTTTAATTAAATAATGAAGTGGGTACAAAGGTAGATTTAAATCTGTTTTTCTTATAAATTTTTAAAACATGAAAAGTTTTAAATTCATAGAGAATTTACACTTTACAAAAGTAATAGTTCGTTTGAAATCATATGATCTACTGCAGACATGACTTTTTTTTAAAGAAGACTATTGCAACATCCGCTTATTAATGGTTTAAGTCCAGTTTGCAATTGATTAAAAATCAGCCTTACTCTTTGATTGTCCAAAGATTTTAACTAATTTAAATACGAGAAATCAAGTCATATAATTAAAATAGAAACAAAGCAAAAATAAGTTAAAATTAAGAATAATCGAACAACATACTTGCATTTTAGCCAACCCCCCCCCACCCCCCTAAAAAAATAAAATAAAATAAATAAAATAATATATATATATATACATATATATATATATA
Organism: Ampullaceana balthica; assembly: GCA_944989445.1. Lineage (NCBI taxonomy): Eukaryota > Metazoa > Mollusca > Gastropoda > Lymnaeidae > Ampullaceana > Ampullaceana balthica. The sequence goes on along the minus strand of CALYLW010002856.1, from coordinate 28,212 downwards.
TCATTCATTACAGTATTTTTTAAAAAGTTTGTTTAGTAACAAGATACCTAAAAGAGAAAGCTTTCCTCTCATATAAATTTTCCAAAACCATCTATGTTCCATTATTTGAAATGTATAAAAAAATCACCTAATTATAATCGTTTGTGACATTAATAATTTGCATGCAATCACAATTTTCATTATCTGGCATAAAATAAGGAGAAACAATTCCCAGGAACAGATCTGTACAAACGAATTTCCGATTGAGTGGAGTTAGCCGAAACTAATTTGCTCACCCTACGTACGGCAAAGTAAAGCAATGTTTTCGAATATGAATTTCAGTGAAGATATATCATATATAATGTTTCAGTTTGTTTTATTTAACTTGTTTTGTTCCTTTATATATATTAAATGATAGTACACTTAATTTATAATAAATATTATTTAAGTATGTTTGTGACAGGACTGATTTTTAAAAAAAAATCTCCGCAGATTGAAAGTAATGTCGTATAGTCTACAATTACGATTCGTTATTATAAAAACTTGAGAGTGTATTAAAAGAAATTCTTAATAATTAAAGGTTTGAACGTGTTTTAGCTCAGGTTGTAAATAAAATTCGTTTTTATTCAATTTTTTGCAATTAACGTTTTTGTATCTTGTGTCCTCAGTGAGGACATTTTGATCTCGATTATTTAGAGGATAAAGTGCAAGTACTCGTCAGCGTGACATTATGTGGTAGTCAAAGTTCCCTTAAAGCTGAGCGTCTGCGCAGACATCTGAGCGACGCCGCGCAGCAGTTAAGAACTACCGCGCAGCAAATTTTGAAAAATATATCACACAAAATGGATGATGTGCAGCTTTGCGCACGAAATTTTTTTAATTTGCACACGAACCAACAAAGATTAGAGGGAACATTGGTGGTAGTGAATATACAACTATGTGAAATTATTAATTTGTATTACAATTTACATACCTTATATCGTCTTTAATGTCCGAAGAGGGCATTAATGCAATAAAATATGGGCGAGACTGCAATGAGGCTTATAGATAAGTAGATATATGTCATGCAAACAGGAGATGTATCAGCCTGACAAGACGTCACAAAACAACGAACGTTTTGGCAAAGAGACTTCTTCAACGAACAAAAATGCTAAAACAAATAAAACTAATAAAATGACATTAAACGTTTGCTGCGGTGAAATCCAGAGCCAAGAGATCAATAAGATGATCCAATTACAGAGATCAATAAGATGATTCAATTACAGAGATCAATAAGATGATTCAATTACAGAGATCAATAAGATGATTCAATTACAGAGATCAATAAGATGATTCAATTACAGAGATCAATAAGATGATTCAATTACAGAGATCAATAAGATGATTCAATTACAGAGATCAATAAGATGATTCAATTACAGAGATCAATAAGATGATTCAATTACAGAGATCAATAAGATGATTCAATTACAGAGATCAATAAGATGATTCAATTACAGAGATCAATAAGATGATTCAATTACAGAGATCAATAAGATGATTCAATTACAGAGATCAATAAGATGATTCAATTACAGAGATCAATAAGATGATTCAATTACAGAGATCAATAAGATGATTCAATTACAGAGATCAATAAGATGATTCAATTACAGAGATCAATAAGATGATTCAATTACAGAGATCAATAAGATGATTCAATTACAGAGATCAATAAGAGGATTCAATTACATTTATCCGGGAAAAAACGGAACCCCTCCCAAAGATTGCTGGTTCCAATTTGAAAGACAAAGAAAATTAAACTGCATTGATGGAAACCACCGCCTGGTATATCCAAGGCTTAGGATTTATATATCAACACCAGTGAGAATGCAGTTTAACTTCTTTTACCGCCTCTTCTTTATTCGAAACTTTCTAAAGTGGATTTGAAGGCGTTATCCCGATAGCATAGCCGGAATGACAGTGTCATCAAGTCGTCTGACAAAGGTGGAGCCGTCGTTTTGTGAGACAGAGATTTTTACATTAAAGAAGCCCAAAGACAACTGGAGGACATTCAGATCTACCAACAGATAACCACTGTTTTGGCAACAAGACACCCGGCAGTGTCATTCTGGAGAATAGACTAATCCAACAATATGGGACACCTACCCTGCAGTGTCATTCTGGAGAATATAATAATTTAACAATATGGGACACCTACCCGGCAGTGTCATTCTGGAGAATAGACTAATCCAACAATATGGGACACCTGCACCACATGGGATTAATATATTATTTTTACTGATATGCTAATGATTCGCCACGCCCACTCTATCCTTCGCTATATACTATATGAACCTTTCTCTTCCTCATATTGCTCTCTTTGGCTCTGGATTTCACAGCAGCTAAGCTTTAATTTTATTTTATTGCTTTTTTTTGCTTTAGTATTTTTGTTCTTTAAAGAAGTCTCTTTGTCGAAACGTTCGTTGTTTTGTGAAATATTTTCAGGCTCATACATAACCTGTTTGCATGACATATTTTCTTATTAAAACTATAATTTTATTTGTAATAATTCAATTTAAAGTCTCTAACTCTTAGTTTGGTAGTATGGTATTCTTGTGTTAATTAACCTGTGTGAGTTTTGGTAACTGCACTTATTATCAAAAATATTATTTTGTAATTATGATTTCATTTAGGGCTATTGAAATATATCTAAAATGGCGAGAAAGTTCCTTGAAGCTAAACGATTTACAAGGATTATCAGCCAGCAGATGGAGATTCTCAAGGAAGACACAAAAGATGTTGTCGACGAGTTTTTCAGTCGGGTAACTCTTCATTATATTTAGTATGTTTTGAGAAGTTTATTTACACGGTTTACAGTTCTTTCAAATTACGATAAGAAATATTAGCATTCTAATTATAAAAAAAAAGCTTATTAGTTCATATGTTTACATACTGGATGAAGATTGTTTTCACTGTTTATTAATATTAATAAAATAAAATATTTTGAAATTTTGGAATAATGAATATAATAGCATTCAAATTAAATAAAAAATTAACTTCACAATTTTGTTTCAAGGGCCGTCCATAAATGACGTCACGCGATTTTGGCCGAAATTTCACTCCAACCCCTCAATGAATAACAAATTTTCAAGTACTTAAATCATATTTATAATTCAAACAGACATATTTAATATCTTCTCTTTTAAAGGTATCGGAAATGATTACAATATTATTTAGAAGATGTAGAAGAAATACATGTGGAAAGTTATTTCATAGCATTTGTTTTTGGCTTAAATGGAGCAACTGACCAAATAATTACATGTTAACACATCTTCAAAGTTCATGTACAAAGTAAAGTAGATACTTGGCTCAATGATGGATACGTCAATCAAACAACTTGTGCCGAGATGAGTAACAAAATTCAGCAACATTTAACATTTCTAATCGCCAAGTCCTTTGAATTATCAGTATTGTTTTGTGTTTCTGTTTAAAATGATACACTTTTTCTGGGTTTCAAACATTAATAAATTATTACATGTCAATAAGTGTGTATGTAATTCAAAATGTGCAAACGAAAACATTACGATACATCGAATAGTTTTGTGAATATTTATACTTGTATTTAAAATATTGTCTAATTTTTTAAGAATTCTGGATTCACAAAGTGTACAGAAAATATTGTAATCGTTTCATTCCGAACCAATCCACCACCGTTTACCTTCATGTCCGGAGCCTTGGAAGATGTTAATCTTTCTAAGCCACATCCATCCATTTTAATTTGGATCAGCCTTTTCGTCTACTACCTCCTTGTCTCTGTGTAGACGCTGTCTTTGCCGTACTACAGCTTGGTATTTTTTCCAGATCACCTGCATTAATCTTTTTAAAAAAAATATTCTTCTCGGAGCCGTCTTCGTACGTTTACCACAAAAGTGCACTTCTTTTCCCCACAGAGCTCTACCACAGAGACGCAATTCTTCTCCCCCCAAAAATATACCTTGCCATAAAATTTTAAATTGTGTTTTTTGTTTTTTTTATTGATATATAACTTCTTGGAAATAATGTAAATTAAAGTGTTAATAGGAATTTGTAAGAAATGACGATTACTTAACAATAAATGGGTGCAAGACTGGTGACAACAAAAACAAAATAAGAAATCAACATTAAAATAAACAAATTTAAAACCTCCTGGTATTTTAACATCTAAAGGATTTCAATAAAAAAAATAATTCTTTTTTTAAACGAAACCTTAAGAACAACTTTCAAATTACCGGTACTTTTTTATCACTATTGTGCACCCTTGACATGTGAAGAAACACATAGGATTAAAGGTCGTTTATGGAGAGAATATATATTGATTACGGCGAAAATTTGAAAATGTGTATGCTAACATTGATACTATATCACTAGACTATTATGAAGGTGAGGTTACCATTTTATTTAGAAACAATTTGAAAAGTTAAATTAACCTTGAAATTTTTATTTTATGGCTAAAAATTAACTTAAAATTCCGCATTGAATATTTAAAAATAAATTTTAATTCTGTACAATTAACGCGATTTTTTACTGTTATTTTATTAAATTTGCTTAAAATCCATAGAGTGGATACAGTTGTATTTGTTATCAATTATAAATTGTTAGGGCATATTTCACTTTAAAGATCAAACAAAATATTATATACATAGCTTTTTTGTTTTCTTCTAAATTTAAAATTGTCAATTTCAGTACATTTTATTAATTGTTTTTAATATTCATTTGTAATGTCTCATCTGTAGAGCCTGTGAGTAATGAAAACGACGAAACAGCAACCTTCATTGACTGGTAAATCCACTGACAAAAGTCCTAAAGTTTTTACACATTGCTCTTCTCAAACTGACGTGATGCTTTGTTTTGAAGAGGGTGGAGATAAACCAGATGACGAGTTTTTCATTGATAAACAAACATTTTCTTTCTGTTATATTTGTATACAATTTTCGTTAGACCTTTTTTTTCATTAGTAATTAAAAAAATGGATTTGACTCAACGTGAGTTACTATTTTTATTTTTAGAAATTTCATCAAGGGAAAACCCTTCACAAATCCTGACCATGAGACTTGCTGTATTAGAGGAAGCTGTATTCTCACTCAAAAAGACTACAGAAAAAGTTCAAAAAGACCAAGAACAAGTTGATAACATGGTAAAAGATTTCTCAACCCAACAAAAACAAGTAAACAGATAAATTCAAAGTTTATCAGATTATAGTCAAGTCTCAACAAGAAATGAATGAAAAAATGACAAAAGCTGAAAAAAAAACCACGCCAATTCGTTGCATATTAACACTTTGAAAGAATCTGTTAAAAAACACGAATCAAAGTTAAACGGTTTCGAGACTGCAAGTAAAGCAACCCATATGTCCATAAATGAACTCAATAATCAGCTCAGCATGCTTCGAACATTAAGTGATCGTACGTCCGTGTCACTACAAGGATTGTCAAAGAAAGTTGAGAGTATGAATGAACATAATCATGAGACGTCTGATAAAGTGAATGAAATAAAAAAACTCTATCTACTGTATGTCGTATCGGTACACAGAACAGTTTGAAAATATGAGAAGTCTAAATCATAATAAATTTGAGGATTTGGTAGGTAACACATATGTTTAATTCATTATTATGAATTTCTGCATACAAAAAAATGTAATTAAATTATTGTATTTAGAAAATAATTATCCAAAATTCTCAAACTATCATATATCAATAAATATTAATATTTAATGTAATAAAAGAAAATTAAATTGTAACAAAATAAACGGAATCGCTCTGGTTTTCTACACTGTAAAAAATGCAATGTTTTCTAACACGTTTATACCGTTATTTTACACTAAACTGCTGTAAATGAAGATTTTTTTACTGTTTTAAAAAAAAACAGTAAGGTAATGTAATTTAAGTTCATTTACAATAAAATCCGGTATTAATTTATACTGTAAAAAATACAATGTTTTTTAACACATTTATACTGTTATTTAACGCTAAATGGTTGTAAATGACTACTTTTCACTGTTTTCCCTTTTTAACAGTAATGGAGTGTTATCTATGTTCGTCTATAAATATTTTCAATACAGTATATAAATAAATGAATGCAAGACGTTTTATGGGTTACTAAATATTATATTATCCGATAGACATATAATTTTTGGAGGTTGTTGAGTTTACTGCCATGAAGGACAGTGAAAAATATTTTGGCCGGGTGCCCAAAGTGGCCTTTTTTCTTTTATATGAGCTATTTAAAAATATTTTACAGACAGACAAACAGACAAAAAAGAACGAAAGTAAGTTATTAAAAAACGTGGTAAAGAGTGGTCGCTCGATAGTCGTAAGCTCAAGTCCTAGTATTAGTATTAGCAGTCTAGTTTTGACTTAAATTTAATTCTATATTATTTTTTTTCTTTGGTCCTTACGAAATAATATGCCTTTATATTTATTAGTAATATACTATTACTAATATCATGATTTTAAATATAATTACATCTTTCGTATTAAATAGTATAAATAATTTTTAATAAATAATAGATTTCCTTTAAAGTATGATTAGCCTTATAACGGTTTTAAATTAAACTTGCACTAATTAGGCCGGTGAACCTTAATACTTAATGTGTTTTCTTCTCTTATGTAAGCTAAAAAAATTTTATTTTATTCACCCGATCGCAATGAAATTTTGGAAAGCTGTTGAGTAAGCCTACACTCTCGCAAAGTAAATGTGTATAGTATTTTATTTTAAAATATAAAAATGACTTCAAGTTTTTTTTTATATCTTTTTCTTCTGCCATTTCTGCAATGCGTGACAGGTAATCTAGCTCAATTTAAAAATCAGTATTAATTATTTCACATGGGAACAGACACATTTTTTTCCACAAATTATCGAGTTCTGACATAATAGTATTATATATAAACATTAGGCATGATTCCGACTAAAATCTATACTGTAGGGGTTTTAAATTTAAAATGTTGCAACGTTTTTGCCCGGGAACCCATAATGATTAATTAATGAAGTTTTGTTTTTCTTATTTAAGCTATTCAATATAAATATTTTAGGGCTTCGGATTAGTCGACCCATCACTTAAAAATTATTGGAAATTTAAAAAAAAATATTTTTAAAAAATATATAAATTTGTTTTTTTAAAAATAATAAATTTAAAAAAAAATAGTGGCTGATAAATTACATGAACATTTTGGTTTTAAACTATTGACTGACGGGAATGTTCAAAATGTTGATAAATTTTGCCTACCATGGTTCTAACACGTCGCCTACTTATCAAACCAAATGAAAAGCCTAATGAGCTAATGGCAGTAATGGAGTCTGACTCAGAGACAGAAAATGACCACAGCTCTTCTGATGAATTACTGCGTTACAAAATGGAGATGAAACTTCCCGAATCCATTGACACTCTACAATGGTGAAAACATCGATATCCGATAATGCAATTCCTTGCCAAGACCGGTTAGTGCATACCAGTTACTACAGTTCCAAGTGAAGGATTGTCCAGATCGGCTGGTTATATTGTCAATTAGACCCGCTCATCACTTGAACCAAATAATGCCAACATACTTGTCTTTTTGCGTAGTTGGTGAAAAGATGACATATAAAGTAATAAAGGAGAAATTCCAGTGTTATTTAGATTTTCAACAAGAACGTTTAATGACATCATACATTTTAATTTTTTGGCTTTAATCGAAATTAACGATTAATTAATTGTTAATTTTTCAAAATATAACGATTAAATTTTAATTAATCGTTAACAGCCCTAAGATATTTTTATCATTATTGTATTCTATCACAATAAAATTTTTGAATTGAAAGTAATTGAACACACTCCAGGTAAGATTTCAAGTTAAAAAAAAAGATAATAATAATAATAAAATTTAATTTTAAATTATCTTTAAAAAATATTTAATTATCATTTATATTTTTAATTTTAAAAGCTTTAATATATATATTTTTTTATATTGGAACATCAAAACTAACAGACAATTTTTTACTCATTATCCATTCCTTATATTAAATTTGTTTTATTTAAACAAAAAATTGCAACATGTTTATAATTTAAATGTTTATAAGTAAATATTAAATATTTACTAGAAAATAAATAAGTTTTCTTTAATATTATACTAAATTTGTTTATTATTGTTTTTTCAATTTATTTGAAGAATTGTTTCGTCGTATACATGTTTTGTTTTTTTAAAATAGTTGTCTTAATGGGAAACTTCCGGCATCTTCAATCAATGGAATTACTTAAACTTTAGTTGATATTTCGTCAGTATATTAAGTTTAAATTTCGTCTTTGCGTTTGATTGTATAATTGAATTATTAAGAAACAGGTAATTATTTCATTTGAAATGGTTATATATCTATTTTTATAGCTTCAGCCGTTTAAATTTAATTAAATTCGCCCCAATTCACAATTGATAGTATTCTCGGCATGACGGCAAGTGGTAAGCCGCCATTGTGTTAAAAAAAAGTTTGAGTCGAACTTTTTCAGGCTTATTATTCACTGCTTCTATTGTTTATTGCTCATAAGATTGTATGGCCGTATTTAGGTATTTAAATATGCCATAACATAATACTAATTTTAATCTTACAGTTGTAAGGATTGAAAACATTTTTAATGGTCGACGGCACATGGCATCATATGCTGCATATGCTATGGTCATGGTCATTTATTGTTTTTAATGATTCATTCTCAGCAGTCACTGAATAGTAAGTGTCAACTAAATGTGTCAATAGTTTTAATTGCATTTTATATTTTACCAATAAAAATAGTAATAGTCATTAACTAGCATATTTTGCATTAAATTTTGAATAGCAGATTCAGATATTAAATAATATAAGCCAGTGATGTAGCGGGTGTAAATATTTGGCAAGGCCTAAAGTTCAAGCCTAAAACTATACTATAGGGAAAGTGTAACAAGTACAAGTAATTGTAAATTAGCATGGATTACATAGCACACTAGGAAATGTAAGATTTTAAATATTTCCAAAGCACATGGCCCATGGCCATGCTTTAGTGAATAGTTAATGTCCATTACATTTAAGTTGTCATTAGTATTATTAATGAAAATAATAGAAATTAATGACGGTCTACAGGCAGAATAGAAAAGTGCAAGAAATTTAAATATTAAATTTGTGTGGTGTGCAATATACCTTAAACTTATAGGCATAGGACTTAAAATATGTCCAAGGTCCAAAGCACATTCACATGGCTTGACACGGTCATGCTTTATACACTTTGGTCAATAGTTTGTATCTGTTACAATTAGATTGTCAATAGCTTCAATAGTATTATAGTGATCATAATATAATAATGGTCAATGTTCATTAATGCATAGCAAATGTAAATAGGCATTAATTTTGAAATAGAAAATATAGAATAAGCTGGTGATGGAGTGGGCCTAAATATTTGGCAAGACCTATAGGTAGAGGGGTCTAGTCCGAGGCATGTTTAATTTGCACGATGTGCAATGCACCATAGGCCTATAAGATTTTAAATATTTACATAGCACATGGCGGTACATAAGAGAAAAATTTCTGCCATTATAGTTTCAAAAATATTCCCAATAGACTTTTAAAAATAGTTAAGTATTGGCTTTTGAGTTGACAGAGAGGGTGAGAAGTGGCCTAACATATTTTAGCTATAATAGAACGCACTGTGTTCATAAGCCCATAATTATCTCAGTATTCATTTACAGTTGATAAAAGAAGACCACTAGATAGAATTAATATTGTAGTAAGGTATTGGTAGACTAAGATATACAAATATTCAAGTTTTTTTTAATGTCCATAGCAATTCTTTTTACAAACAATTTGTAAATGGTGTGTTTGAAGATTTAGTGGATGGCAAATTGTATACATCAAATCCCTTTTTTAATAATGAAAATGTTTTTTGGCTAATTCTTTACCAAGATTCTTGTGAAGTTGTAAATCCGATGAGGATCAGGTAAAAAGAAGCATAAGATGCTTTGGAATATTCATGAGATCTTTAATAAATCTGTAAGTAGTGTAAGTCCTAATCACAGTCCAAGCATCCATTTTAATATAGTTATGCCTTAACATTTAAACTACTACATATGCCACGAGTTTATTACATTATTTTGCTGCTTTAAGTTTACGAAGTGATTATTCGCACGGTTTTGGCCGTGCGGATAATGCTGATATTATTTGCACGGTTTTGGCCGTGCAGATAATGCTGATATTATTTGCACGGTTTTGGCCGTGCGGATAATGCTGATATTATCCGCACGGGTCGTCTGCGTCTTACTTATAGTGGCTGGTCACAATGGAAAAAAAACGCGCCCAGTGTAGACAAAATAATGGCCGATATCACTCGATTTAGGCTAAAATGTGTAATTTATCTGCTAACACATATTACAATTTCATGATTGGTGAAATTTTAAAGTACCATTGCCATAAAAATTTATTAGTGTGCATTTAATGATAGTTACTTATAAGTTTTAAATAACAAATATTTTCATCAGCTTCTCCAGTTGACTGGTTAATCTAGCTTAGTTCAATTTATCATAATGGTACTGGTAAGCGGATCGAATCCTAGGACAGTCTAACTTTTGTTTTTTAAAGGGGGGGGGTGTGTGGGTGGGTTACAACCACAGTGAGGATGTTTGCAAATGCACAAGCAGGCGCTTTCCCGGAAACATTTGATTTTTTCCCCCATCCATGCCTGTCTTATCTATTCTGTTACTAACAGTCATTGTTACAGACTCTCACTTTAAAATTTTTTATGCTATACTGGCTATACCATTGTATCGTCTTTCGTTTTTTCATGCTTTAAATTAACTTAATGGATTTATGTTGACCACAGGTAAAATGCTAGTTTTGGGGAGAATAATAATTATTCTTTTTCATTACAGAGTCTCCAATTAAATATTATGTATGAAAGTTAATAAAAAGTTACTTCAAAATTATACAGAATAAAAATACAAAGTTGATTGCACTGGAACAGTTAATAAAAGTATAGTTTTATATCAGCTAAATCCGCAGCATTACTAATTAATTAATTAATGATTAATCATTAACAAACGATATGCAGGTCCGCTCAGATTATTGCTAAAATGGATACAAATATAAGATTCCAGACACTTGAAAGACGGTTAAAATAACAATTGAATTTGTTCGACATTATTCTCACGGTCAAAATTTTAAAATTTAAAGTGAGAGTCAGTAACAGTGACTGTTAGTATTATTTTTATTATCATTTTTATATGCATTACCCAAGTCCAAGGCCTTTAGATAACGTTTGGCATCATTCTCACGGTCAAAACCGTGCGGCAGTGCGAGTAACGCTAGGCATTATCCGCACGGTTAACCGTGCGGATAAAGTTGGGCATTATTTGCACTGCCAAAACCGTGCGAATAACGCTTAAGTTTAATAAAGCTTAATAATACTTTAAGTTTATGTAAGTTAGGACTCTTCCTGACATCTATGACATATTTTCAAAAAAACTTGGTTTCAGGTAAAGATCACATGAAACAGGGAGTCTAGGTTAAACTAACTGAACAATACAAGTCTTGGCAAATTATATGCTTTAACATTACCACTACCGATATGTAAGTATTAATACATTTTAAATTAAACAGTAATGAAAGTATGAGTCTAGAAAAAGTTACGAGAATGTATCATTTGTCAACTTTAAAGTCAGTGTATGGCATATAAATATTTATATGCAG
>CALYLW010002856.1:0-12359 GCA_944989445.1 Ampullaceana balthica | reverse complement strand
TACCGTCTACTCATGGATTAGTCTATTCTCCAGACTGGCCCGGCCGGGTGTGTTTGTACAAGAAACCATGGCGGTGACGGACATGTCATCGACGCCCATGTGGTCACGTCCATTGAAGTGTCGGGAGACAGGGCACTGTTTGTCTTGTTTAATGGCACGTACATGCTCAGCGATACGGCAGGAGAATAGACTAATCCATGAGTATGGGACCCTTACATCACATGGGATCAACGTTGTGTTTGCACTGACAAGCTGATTGATTGGCCACACCCACCCTATCCTTTCCTATATAAGCTCTTACTTTTCTCTTCTTACTTTATCTCTACTGGACTACTTGGATTTCACCGCAGCTAAGTGTTTGTGTTTATTATTTCGTTTTATTCGTTTCATTTGTGTACTATTTGCCCGTTGAGGAAGGCTCTTTGCCGAAACGATCGCTGTTGTGTTACGTCATGTCAGGCTTCTAATACCCTGTTTTTATATTTTAAATTTACCTATTTAAAAGCCTGATTGCAGTCTCACCCCCATTACTTCAAAGATTTCAAGTAGGGCTTCGAAAATTAACGATTAATTTCTCTATTAATCGTTTAAAATTTTAACGATCAGATTGTTTTTAACGATTAATCGACCCATCACTTACAAATTATTGGAAGTCAAAAAGTAAAAAAAAATATTCAAAAATAGTGGCCGATAAATAATAAATTTCCTGACGATTACACGAACATTTCGGTTTTAAACTATTGACTGACGAGAATGTTCAAAATGTTGATAAAGTTTGCCTCCCATGGTTCTAACACTTCACCTACTTATCAAACCATATGAAAATCGTATTAAGCTAATGGCAGTAATGGAGACAGAAAATGACGACTGCTCTTGTGATGAATTACTGCGTTACAAAATGGAGATGAAAGTTCCTGAATCCCTTTACCCTCTACAATGGTGGAAACTTAATGAACACCGATATCCGATAATTTCATTCCTTGCCAAGACCGCTTTGTGCATACCAGTTACCTCAGTTCCATTTGAATGATTGTTCAGCTCGGCTGGTTATATTGTCAATTAGACCCGCTCATCACTTGAACCAAATAATGTCAACACACTTGTCTTTTTTGCGTAGTTGGTTAAAAGATGACATATAAAGGAGACATTCCGGTATTATTTAGATTTTCAACAAGAACGTTTAATAAGTGTTACTTATGACATCATAAATTTTAATTTTTTGCTTTAATGGAAATTAACAATTAATTAATCACTAATTTTTCAAAAGTTAATTATTAAATTTAAATTTATCGTTAACAGCCTTATTTTCAAGACATCAAATGTATTAACACTCCACAGAACAAATGTTGCAGTGTTACAGCTTTTACAAAAAAATTCGGACAAAACTTTCTGTCATAACCTTTCATTCCTAAGAATTTCCTTAATTAAAACAAAATTTATTCGCTTCCATGTAAACATATTACATTTAATATAAGAGGCAAACACTTTTATCATTTTGATAATGGTTTACATGTAATCTGTAGAAACAGTGTCAGTGTTCGTTTTCATTACCTCATATTAATCAAAACGTATCCAGTCCAGGGGAAGTATATATTTGTATTCCAATAAATTGGTATTATTTTATTGTTATTATTTCCTTTAATACATACAGCCTTAAATGATCGTTTTTGTGTCCAGGGTTTATCACTTTTTGCGTTAGTGGGTTTAATATATTATTATGTGGCCTTGTGCAACCAAAACTTACTTAGGGTGCGCCTGCCACGGCTCCCTTCCCCTCCCCCTTCCTCACGCACCCAACAAAGGGCCCTCTTTTCACTCCGGCTGAGGTTTTAGGTTACAGATAGGTGACAGGGACCGGGGATAAGGACTTCCGACTCGATAATATATGCACCCCCAAGCCCATCACACTGTTGTGGTTGAGCTTGGAATGCTGCGGATATATTTGGCTTCCGGCAGAGGTGATAATTATCAGTCCTCTAAACAGTACCCCACCCCCTTTTCCAGCCCAGCACAATGTTGTGTATTTGGCTACCGAATGTTGAGGCCTTCCGAATTCCTTCTAGCAATGACCTGAAATGAATTAGACAGATTAGAGTATTAGGACAATACTGCTAGACCTTCCGGCTCACCGACTATATAAGCGAGAACATTTAAAGGGAGAGAGAGAACATGTAGGTGCAACATGTACGACACTTAGGACAGTGCTAGAGACAGTAGTAGAGCATAGGCTGTAATAAAATTGTACACTGTGTATCCTGTGTCAACCTTAGAACTTATTCCAATAAACAGTAAAACTATAATTCTCACGACCTGCATTTAGTTAGTTGTATCATTAGCTGTTCAGTCAGTCTCATTAACACTAACAATATAGCCACCACTCGGCTACATATAGATCACAAGAGTCCTGGCATACACAAATGTTGTTATTTTAAAAAGGTGCGGAATCAAACGGGATTATACCTTGATACGAGTTATACTGTCGTATAACGTTTCTGTTATAAAAAAACGTCTACAACAATAACTATTTGAAAAATTAAACGTCTTTCATTTTGATTCAAACTGGGAAAATTTTTTAACAATTTTAAAATATTTCAAATTGACTCAAATATTTAAAAATACCACACATGTTAGAAAAAACATCTGGTTCTGGTGCCCCCACAGTTTTCTCTTGTTGTTGTTCTCTAGCTAAGTTAGCTAGATGAAAGAGGCGAACCTTCCGCCGGAGTTGTTCGTTGACCAACAATTGAACGGTTGTGAGTGTGAGAGATGTGTTGTTGTGTTTACATTGTATGAGAATGCAATGACTTGACCTAGTATGAAACTTGTGGTTTGAGAAGTGAACTGTAAACGTGCCTGGTCAAGGACTGAGAGAATAGATGGCTATAAATGTACGTTCAAGAGGCAACCGGGGTTGATTGCAGTTGATTGCATACGAGCTGCTTAGGTAGTTGATTGTACAGTTGATCACAGTGAATTGTATATAGTAATTAAACACAGTTGTTACCAGACCACAGTGTGTTAAAGACGTGTCTCTTCACTAGCCATAAGTCCTTTTACATGGTGTCAGAAGTGGTGGAGCACAAACCTTATGAAGTACTGACGCCATATCTATTACATGGTGTCAGAAGTAAAGGACCTCAAGACTATTTGAAATACAGACGCCATACCTATTACATGCAGATGGACCGACTCCACCCGCCACAACCACTTGAGCTACAAGGAAACATTGCTGCCAACTGGAAGAGATTTAAGCAGTCTTTCCAGATATATAAGATAGCCAGTGGACTCGACACAAAAAGCAAAGAAGTACAGAGCATAACACTGCTGCATGTTATAGGCCAGGAAGTGGTAGAAGTGTACAACACATTCCAATGGACTGAACAAGAATGTGACGATTGTGACATGGATATTTATTCAGTGAAGTGCTTATTACTGAAATTCGAGAATTATTGTATGCCAAAAAAGAATGTGACAGTCGAGAGACACGTGTTTTTCTCCAGAAAGCAAGGTGAGGGAGAAAGTTTCGATACTTTTATCACAGACCTTAAACTGAAAGCAAAGACTTGTGAATTTCAAAATTTAACAGAGTCGTTAATAAAGGACAGAATTGTGGCTGGAATAAATAATGAATACTCAGGGCAAGACTACTAAGAGAAGTAGACCTGAATTTGAATAGGGCTGAAATTATATGCAAAGCTGCAGAAACGTCAGAATGGCAACTCAAGGCATTAAATGAAGAAAGGAATGTTCAAGCTGTAAACTCAGAGGCACATGAGAGATCAAGTACGAACAAATACAAGTCAACATGTCAAGCGAGCTCAAAGGTCAAGTGCACACATGAGGGCAGGCCAGTGCAAGTATTGTGGAAGAGACCATGAACCTAGATAATGTCCTGCTTATGGCAAGTTATGCAACAACTGTGGAAAATTGAATCGCTTTTCTAATGTATGCAAGTCAAAACGGGTAAAAGTTATCAACCGTCAACTGAAAGATCACGTGGACTATAGTCAAACATTCTGCTTAGGAAGTGTGTCCAGGCAACAAGCAACGAGTCATGAATTGAGGGAAATCGTTACGCTTGAACAGAGGCCAGTGATGTTCACACTGGATACGGGCGCACAAGTAAACATTCTGCCACTCAGATTGTTTAGTCAACTAAGAATAGGAAAAATGCAGAAATCAACAGCAAGGCTCACTACATACAGTGGGGAAACAATGCCTGTTGTAGGCAAAACATCAATCAAATGCTCTGTGAAAGACAAAACAGAAGTGCTGGAGTTTCAAATAGTCAAGACGCACTCAAAGCCTATTCTTGGTCTGCAAGCGTGTTTTTAATTTAAATTAAAGTAATTAGAAAAAAAACAGAATAAAATGGAAGCCGTTTAGATTATTTATTGCTAATCGCGAAACGGAATAATAGTATATGACGTCACTAGTTCTGCCCAATAAAATTATTGTTTTGTTAGTTTTTTAATGTATGAAATAAAACACGTTATTTCTATCCTAGTAACTTTTATATGTCTATTAATCCTCTTGAAATTTACTCATTGCTACAGACTCGTATTATATGTCACTCAGGTACGAATTAAATAAAACTGTTTTTTTACTTTGGAACCGTGATTTTTTCTTAAATTACATATCTGTAACTTTTCAGTAAATCATAAACATAAAATGTATTTTAAAAATCACCATTTAAAACTATATCATAGTATGTTAACCGTCCTGCGTTGATACGATCTCAGAAGAGAGCTAATTCAAAGAAACCATTAAGTTGTTATTTTTTTTTAATTTAAAAAAAAACCCATATTTTTCCAAAAAGCTTTACCATAAGACAAGTCTTTTTTTAAAAATGAGGACCAGTTAACCGTAATTTCAGTTATTTAGTATTAACTTATTACACGTTACGATTAAGATAAAGGGCAACATACGTGTCATTTTTTAAAAATCCCATTTAATCATCATTGTTCTCTCTGTAAGCTCAAGAGATTATTTTTTTCCTAACATTTTTAAAATATACCGAGTTGACGTGCATCATACAAGAGAGATAATCACGACGTCTCCATCAGACGTGGTGTGGTTAAATTTGGTACATTCTCTTGTAGGTCTTACAAACTAAGAAATAATGACGTCATTACTGCTATCGAATGGTTTAAAGTTTAACTGTCCTATTTTTTAAACGGTTAATGGCCGACCTTAAATGATGTCACCCCTAGAGGGGGGATAGGGGGTTCACGCATTTGTTACGTTGTTTGACTAAGGGGAGGGGGTGTTTAATAAATGTGACGTCATACCACAACGCGCTACTTTAAATGAAAGTTCAACAGAAATATTCCATTTCTTACAATTTATTTAGAGTTTTTTATGACTTCATAAACATTTTTTATTATTATAACATTTGATAAATTTTTTTCTTCTTCTTTCATGGATTTTATTAAGTATATTTTTTATTTTATTTCCTTGATTAATACCAAAACAAAATCGTTATTCCAGCTGCCTGCCGCCAGACAGGAGTGGGTATATATCACGAAACACAACAATTCTACCTTAAAACATAAATCTAGACACCAAAATATGCATTCTTAATTCATAAACCTCAGTTATCTTAGATAGATTTTCAAATTAATCTATTTTAAATAAGAATTAGGAGTAAATAGATAATTTGGTTAATGAACGAAGAAATACATTTTTGAAGCTAACATAATACTTCAAGGAATAGATTCATTTTGTAAACTCCGTTAAATAATTATTAATCTTTGCATTATTATAACTCATAGAATATATTATTTTTGTGTATGCAGTGTACTTTAGATTGTGTGCATTGCTTAAATCTGTACATGTGTGCTTGTTAGTATTTATAGAATAGTCGGAGTTTGGGGTATATGGGGGGCTCAAGGCGGGGTAGCACCTCCGGTGGGGGAACACGTCGTACTCTCTTGAGGGTAGTTCGTCCACCCTTGGTCCCCACTTGTCACTCAGCTCTCACCAGTGGCTCCTAGAAACTGTAGCATGCACAGTGGCCACACCCCGGGAAACAGCTTCGACTATCTGGCTAAACCTGGTGAGGGTAGCCGACGGGTCTCAAACCCTCGGTGATCTAGATATGTCTACCTATGCACGTAAAGACTGGATTCGGTGGACAGAGCGGAGGAACCACTAGTTGGTCAACGGTCAAAAAGGCGATTCTCAGCAAAGCGTTGTGGAACGCTAAGGGCATGACAAGACACACAGGACATCATGGCCATCCACTGCACCCATCTCCATCACCAGCCGTCTCGACTTTGTCCTGCCGCTGGATCAAGATGGTCTCGGGCGAGAGAGTGAGATCGACGAACTGCGCAACTCTTTCTGAAGCAGCAGGTGTGTGTACACTGGGAGCCATAGTCGCAACCCTGCACACATGCGGCCCAGGGCATTGGGTCGTTCTTTGCTGACACAGAGCAGCGGTGGAGTCCGGCAGCCCCCTGGGCGACTGAGCAGCCCTCTTCAGGAATGCACTGCTCACCTCCATGGCATGAGGAAGGGGATAGAAAAGGTGCCCTAAACATTGCCCTAAACATTGCCTGCTCCAGCGTATCCTAGCCAGCATACCGCGGCTGGTGGGGACCCTATACCAGCGGTCGAAACCAAAAAAGCAAACGAGGATAGTTCCTCTTATATTGGGCGCATGGAATGTGCGCACACTCATGGACAGGGACGATGCGGACAGATCCCAGAGGAGAACAGCCCTGATTGGAAAAGAACTCGCTAGATACGGCATCGACGTCACAGCCCTGAGCGAGACCAGGCTCGCGGGAGAAGGAGAGCTCTGTTAAAGACGATCTGGCTACACATTTTACTGGAGTGGCAGACCAAGCGAGGAGAGGCGTGAAGCAGGCTTTGGGTTTGCAGTTAAGACAACACTTGTCGGAAAGCTGGCTGGACTTCCCAAGGGAGTGAACGACAGGCTCATGACCATGAAACTCCTACTGGCTGGAAAGAAACACCTCACCATCATCAGTGCCTACGCTCCAACCATGGCCAATACAAATGAAGTGAAGGCAAAGTTTTATGAAGAACTTCACACTGTCATTGCCGACGTTCTAAAGGCGGACAAACTCATCTTGCTAGGCGACTTCAACGCAAGAGTTGGCAAAGACAACGTTGCCTGGGAAGGAGTCCTTGGTCATCATGGAGTGGGTCACTGCAACAGCAACGGTCTTCTTTTACTCCAGACCTGCGCTGAACATGAACTGCTGATCACCAACACGATCTTCCGCCTCCCAACCCGTAACTGGACGTCATGGATGCACCCCCGCTCGAAGCACTGGCATCTTATTGACTATGCCAACGTGAGGAAGAGGGACAGGCAGGATGTACGAGTGACCAAGTCCATGTGCGGCGCTGAATGCTGGAAAGACTACCGCCTCATCATCACCAAGCTCAACATCCGCATTTAGCCGAAACGGCGCCCGCAAGGGAAGAAGGCCCCCAAGCGGCTAAATGTTGCCAAACTAATGACCGCCAGCTGCAAGCAGTCCTTGGTAGATGCTCTGGAATAGCGCTTGAAATCCACCCCTCCAGGCAACCAGAACGTGGACGCAGACTGGGCGTCACTCAGAGAGCTGATTTACACCACAGCTTCAGAGACTCTGGGGCACCAGACCAGGAAACATAAGGACTGGTTCGATGAGAACTGCGAAGACATCAAGCAGTTATTGGATGAGAAACACCTCCTACACCAAGCTTACCTCAATAATCCCAGGTCCACGGCAAGGAGAGATGCTATCAACAACATACGCATGACTGTACAGCAAAAGCTCCGTCAGATGCAGGACGATTGGCTCAGCAACAAAGCCGACGAGATCCAAGGCTATGCATACAAGCGTGACTATAAAAACTTCTACAACGCTTTGAAAAAAGTGTATGGCCCCACGCCCTCAGGATCAAAACCCCTCCTCAGCACAGACGGTAACACTCTCATCACATACAAAGAGTAGATCTTGAAGAGGTGGGCCGAACATTTCGAAAGCGTCCTAAATCGCCCTTCGACAATCAACGTAGAAGCCATCAATAGTCTTCCCCAAGTGCCCACAAACAAAGCACTGGATGACCCCCCAAACCTTGCTCGAGACCCAGAAAGCAATTTATCTTCTCTCCAGTGGCAAAGCACCTGGTTCTAACGCCATACCAGCTAAGGTCTACAAGGAGGGAGGAACAACCCTGACTGAAAGGCTCCACCATCTATTTCTCTTGGTGTGGCAGCAAGAGACGATCCCGCAGGACTTTAAAGATGCCTCCATCATACAACTTTATAAGCAAAAAGGAAGTAGACAGGCTTGTGACAACCACAGAGGCATATCCCTGCTATCTATCGCAGGAAAGATCCTTGCCAGAATCCTGCTCAACCGCCTCACGGTCCACCTTGACCAAGGACTCCTGCCTGAAAGTCAGTGTGGCTTCCGAAAAGAGCGAGGGACCATCGACATGGTGTTCGCTGCCAGGCAGCTGCAAGAGAAACGTCAGGAGCAGAACTTCAACCTGTTCTCCACCTATGTCACCAAGGCTTTTGACACCGTTGGCAGAGAGGGTCTGTGGAAGATAATGGCCAAGTACGGTTGCCCAAGAAAATTCATCGTCTTGGTGAGACACTTCCACGAGGGCATGCAGGCCATATTCCAGGACAGCGGAGAGTTTTCTGATCCTTTCACAGTCACAAACAGGGTCAAGCAGGGCTGCGTCTTGGCACCAACACTATTTAGCCTCATGTTTTCCGCCATGCTGACAGAGGCCTTCAGAGACGAGGGTGTTGGTGTTAACCTGAGGTACCACACAGATGGAAAACTGTTTAACCTTCGGAGGCTCCATGCAAAAACCAAGGTTATGACATACATCATCAGAGACCTCCTGTTTGCTGATGACTGTGCCCTTAATGCTGCCTCAGAAGCCGACATGCAACGCAGCGTTAACCTGTTCTCCAGCGCCTGCACAAACTTTGGTCTGACGATCAACACCAAGAAGACTGAAGTCCTCCATCAGCCTGCGCCTGGAAGGCCCTACGTTGAGCCCAGCATCACTGTCAACGGCCAGAGACTCAACACAGTGCAACGGTTCTCATACCTAGGCAGCACACTGTCGCAAAATGTCACCATCGATGACGAAGTGAGCGTCAGAAATGCCAGAGCCAGCTCCACTTTCGGCAGGTTGTACCCAAATGTCTGGAACAGAAGAGGCATTACCATCCAGACCAGGCTTAAAGTATACAGGGCAGTGGTGCTCCCCACACTGCTATATGCGTGTGAAACTTGGAATGTATATCAGCGCCATGCTAGGAAGCTTAACCACTTTCATTCAACAAGCCTCAGAAAGATCCTCGGCATAAAGTGGCAGGATAAAATACCAGACACAGTGATACTGACCAAGGCAGGTCTCCCCAGCATATTCACACTCCTGATGCAGTCCCAGCTTCGTTGGGCAGGGCACGTGGTCCGAATGCCAGACGAGAGACTGCCAAAGAGACTCTTCTATGGCGAGCTCCAGCATGGCCAGCGGTCCCACGGTGGGCAAAAGAAACGCTACAAAGACACACTGAAAGTCTCACTGATAGCGTTTGCCATCAACCCAGACACGTGGGAACTTGCTGCAAGGGACCGTTCCACCTGGCGTTCTTCCATCCACGAAGGTGCCAAGTCATGTGAGGCAAACAGGATCACCTCCGCAGAAAAGAACAGGGAAGACCGAAAGGCCCGTGCTGTAAACCCTCCTGGAGATGTCCCACTCGTCCCTTGTCCCTTCTGTTCCCGAACCTTCCGTGCTAGGATCGGCCTCATCAGCCATCTGCGCACGCACAAACAAAGCCAGTCCCAGCAACCCTCGGATGACTAGAGTGGTCTTCGTCGAATCGACGGACGAACAACACACACACTAGAACTATCGGTGTACATCAGTTGGTGCTGTACACTAGTAGTACATCAGCTAGTGTTGTACACTAGAAATATCGGTGTACATCAGTTAGTGTTTAACACTAGAACTATCGGTGTACATCAGTTGTTGGTGTACACTAATAGTACATCAGCTAGTGTTGTACACTAGAACTATCGGTGTACATCAGTTGGTGCTGTACACTAGTAGTACATCAGTTAGTGTTGTACACTAGAACTATCGGTGTACATCAGTTGATGCTGTACACTAGTAGTACATCAGCTAGTGTTGTACACTAGAACTACCGGTGTACACCAGTTAGTGTTGTACACTAGAACTACCGGTGTACATCAGTTAGTGTTGTACACTAGAAGTATCGGAGTACATCAGTTGGTGCTGTACACTAGTAGTACATCAGCTAGTGTTGTACACTAGAACTATCGGTGTACATCAGTTGGTGCTGTACACTAGTAGTACATCAGCTAGTGTTGTACACTAGAACTATCGGTGTACATCAGTTGGTGCTGTACACTAGTAGTACATCAGCTAGTGTTGTACACTAGAACTATCGGTGTACATCAGTTGGTGGTGTACACTAGTAGTAAATCAGTTAGTGTTTTACACTAGAACTACCGGTGTACTTCAGTAAGTGTTGTACACTAGTAGTACATCAGTTAGTGCTGTACACTAGAACTATCGGTGTACATCAGTTGGTGCTGTACACTAGTAGTACATCAGCTAGTGTTGTACACTAGAACTATCGGTGTACATCAGTTGGTGCTGTACACTAGTAGTACATCAGTTAGTGTTTTACACTAGAACTACCGGTGTACATCAGTTAGTGTTGTACACTAGTAGTACATCAGTTAGTGTTGTACACTAGTACTACATCAGTTAGTGTTGTACACTAGAACTAACGGTGTACATCAGTTGGTGCTGTACACTAGTACTACCGGTAACCGGACGGGTCATACGTAAATAAAATAAATAGAGGTAAAAAAAGATTTTTAAAAACCAAGTTTTTATAAGTGGACTAAAAAGAAGAAAATAATTTAAAACATTTTAAGTTCAAGAATTTTCATTTAATATGACTAAAATTGTGGGGCGGGTGCTTATCATGTTTTACGTATACAGTTCACTCATTTTCTCACTTATAGACGTCTCTTTTGCCTTCTAATTTATAATTATTTGATTTTTATACCAAACACCCACCCAACGTTTTTAGTCATATTAAATCACAGTACTTGTAGTTATAAGTTTTAAATTATTTCCTTCTTGTTAGTCCACTTATAAAATGGTGGTTTCTAAAAAAAATATGTTTTTACCTCTATTTATTGTTTTATGTGTCTTGCTAGACAATGATCATATTTGCTATTAGCTTCTGTAATCCAGTGATATTGCCATTTAAGGAGAGCAACATGTTTCCTTATCTCCCTTGTAAGGTTAGCCACAATCTGCCATAGTAATTATGACTGTCACAATTCGTTCACGAACATATTATCGAGTACTGCCGTTTATTATTTACCTGTTCTGATAGGCATATTTAGCTGTCATTTGTGGAGCCATGTTTGCTTGTTAGATATGTTACCGAAGCTATTCTATAGCACTAGTCATTACTAAAACCGGAAATCGTCATAACTCATTGAGTAATGTTCTATTTTTAGGTAACATTTTAGCGGAACAATGTTTTGAAGCTTAAATATAGTCGAATCAATAAACTCTCCAAATTGTTAGCATAGTAAAATTACGAGACTTTTTTTTTCTTGTCCAAGCTGTCTTAAATTAACGAAATTTAACAAATAACTGATAAGATACCTCCTTCTCCATACATCTGCATTTACACATAGACTCGTATATTTTATTAAATGTTTGTGAAGTTTGTCACCAAAAAGACCCCAAAAAGTGCTAACGGAAAATACATTGGTTATTGCACGTACAACACGTTAAAAAAGCATTATTATATTAAAAAAGTTATTCCTAATTTTGTCCGACCACAAATGTCTATTTAAACGCGACTTAACCGATTTCTCGAAATATTGAATTGCTACTTAAAGGTATATATACATGTGTTATAAAAATATAATTAATCACATTAATCGATAAATCGATTGAATTTTTCACTATTAATAGAACAACAATTTTTTTAATTAGTACCAGCCCTAATTTAAAAGTTTTACTCGAGGCAATATAGCTATTCATAAGATTAATGAGTAAATATTACTTTGTTATTTCTTGTATTCCAAGTATAGTGGTGACGTATTATAATCGTGATAAAATCGACAGCGAGATTTTGATAAACCTTGAAGTTGCACACCTTCTTGTGGTGGGTAAGTCAACTTTTGAAAATGTGCTGTATGTATGTGTGTGTGTCCGTCTTTGTGTTTGTTTGTGTGTGTTGAAAAAATGTAAAGTACGTTTATTAAGTGATTTGAATTTCATACATAAGTAATAGATCCTATATT
>CALYLW010002855.1:0-26254 GCA_944989445.1 Ampullaceana balthica | reverse complement strand
TTTTTTTATTCTAGGTCCTCCCATTGTCCTTACTTATTTTCAAAACATAATGTCATATCTAAAAAATCCTAAACGATGCTTTGTGGTGCGTCGTTGGTGCGATGTAATTTTACTTCACGTCCAATATGATTACAAGTATAATATTTATTGAATTTAATGTGTTTTTTAAAATGAAAACATGATCGTTTCTTCTTTTTTATAGTTATAAATAATAATCATTGTATACATATATACACATGTAATAAAACACATACTTTATTTTAATTACAAATGATTATTTGTGTAAAATTATTTCAATAAATCTAAATTGAGAGACACATTTTAATTGAACAGCTGACTGTTTTTATTTACTAAACTATCGTAGAAAACGCCTGTATATGGCTAGTATAGTAATAATTTATCCAGTCTGCTTCTGTTAGCATTCAGAGAAAATACGTCCATGAGATATTACAAACATTCGAAAGTAAAAGTATGTTTTTGTTTTTTTTTAAATTATATATTATATATATATTTATAAATGCAATAAAATAATTATACATAATACATAAGCTATAAAATGAAAATATAAGCATATCTTTGAAATAAAAAAAACCCGTAAAAAACCAAGTTTTTGACTACAAATCCTTTATGTACGAGAAGTAACGAAAAGAATGTTCATTATAATACGCAGCGCAAGACCATCCAAAGATACAAAATTGCAGTTGTGTCGTAAAACATGTTTAATATAATGCGCACCGATCAGGAATATGTTTATAAAAAGAGTTATCAATAAAATACGCACCTTATTGCGTGACAGAAAGGTTGTTCAATATAACACGCACCGCGACGCTCTATCTCAAAAAATAGCATGATACATAGGAATAAATAAAATAATCTAAAAAGTCAATAATTTAATTACGGTACATGCAATCGATATGAAATTTTGATACATTGTTTTTATCATCGGTACAAAACTGCCTGCAAAATTTCAGCTCGCTAGCTTACAAGCAAGTGGGTTAAAAATCGATCAAAGTTTTGGCGACAAGCAAGGGCGGTAGGCCGCAAGGGCGGGCGGCCGCAGACACCACGAGTTAATATAAAGGATTTAAAAATAAGTTATGATTTTGAATATATATATAATGATAATGGACATGCCTTAAAATTGTATTTCCTGCAAATTCTTAATCATTGATATAATGCATTTGCTATTGATTATACAGTCAAAGACATAATTATGTACGATGTAATGACATTAAATTATAGATCACAAACTCATATTAAAATATCAGTTAAATCTCTGGATTAGCGGTGTGTTGCTTTCAAATAATAACTTATATTTTTTTTTATATTTTACAGCCGAGATATAAAAGAAACTATAAAAATGTGTGTCGCTGGAGACATAAACATAACAGAAACTGATAAGATATTGAGTTGTGTGTCACTGGAGACATAAACATAACAGAAACTGATAAGATATTGAGATGTGTGTCGCTGGAGACATAAACATAACAGAAACTGATAAGATATTGAGATGTGTGTCGCTGGAGACATAAACATAACAGAAACTGATAAGATATTGAGATGTGTGTCGCTGGAGACATACACATAACAGAAACTGATAAGATATTGAGATGTGTGTCGCTGGAGACATAAACATAACAGAAACTGATAAGATATTGAGTTGTTGATGGCACCACACCGAACTTGATTCGGTCATTCATGTTTATATATTGTAAGTTAGTAAATGTATAACCCCCATTAGTTTATATATTATAAGTTAGTAAATGTATAACCCAATTATTTTATATATTGATTCATTTATAACTAGTGTGTGACATTGTGAATCAAATTATTTATTTATAACTAATGTGTAACATTGTGAATCAAATGATTTATTTATAACTAACGTGTGACATTGTGAATCAAATCATTTATTTATAACTAATGTGTGACATTGTGAATCAAATGATTTATTTATAACTAATGTGTGACATTGTGAATCAAATGATTTATTTCCAGGCAAAGTAAGAAACCGAGAAAGTCACATAACTCCAAATAGACTTGTTGACATTTTTAGATGTTGTTTAATTCATGTCTTGATTCAGTTACTTCTACTATAATAGGATTGTGTGTAATTTAAGTTGTTTAATTCACATCTTTACATAATCAGAAATACAATTCTATGATTTTTTAATAAATAAATTGTGTTGCTATACTGTTTATTTTGATAATAATTTAGAAGAATAACTTACATTATAAAATTAGACAACAAAACAGATTTTAAAAAAATATTCACTTAAGATAAAGAAAGAAGTAATATAATTCTATATATATATATTAATATATACGCCTACGTAACAAATGAAGTACACCATTTATATCACACGGTATGTTGCGGAAGACAAAGCCAGTCCAAGTGCACACCTTTAATTGTTTTCTTTAAATTAAAATAACATTCAACCCTATCATACTGATAATCCCTTGACAACATTTACAATTTTGTGCTGTCTCTCGTCTTAGATTACTTTAAAAAATATTTGAACAAAAGAGCCCAAATATATTACTGGGTCCATTAAGAAAATAGTATATGTTCTTCCAAATTATGTAAAGAAATTGAGGGGAAAAAACGACACACAATTTTTTTATATCATTGAATCACTGTTATTGATATTGTTCAACTTTCCCAAATGTAATTAAATGTGTCACTCGATAAGATGGCAAGGACTGAGGGAGGGGATATATGACATATGTATAGTCTGTGATCAATAAAAAGATCAGGAAAGATATGATAAAAGCAAAGAATGAATGGATAGAACACAATGCTCTGACATCGATGAAAATCTACTAAGGAACAATTCAAGGAAGGCTTACAAAATTGTTAAAGACATGACATCCACCAAACAAGGTCGTATCTCAACCATACAAGATAAATCCGCAAAATGTATCACAGAAGAACAAGAAATTCTCAGAAGATGGACCGAATACTGTTCTGAGCTGTACAATGAAGACTCCAAAGGCGATGCGTCAGTGCTCAACGGCCCAAAGTCAACTAACACAGACATGCATTCTATTCTCCGCGATGAGGTGGAGCTGGCTGTACAAAAACTGAAGAAGGGGAAATCAGCTGGAGCGGACAACATTCCGGGCGAACGGATTCAAGCAGGAGGAGACCCCGTAATAAACATCCTAACTAACATGTGCAACAAGATCTGGCAGACAGGGAAATGGCCAACCCCCTGGACGCAATCGCTGGTTATCACAGTCCCAAAAAAGGGTAATCTATAGGTGTATCAGAACTACCGCACAATCAGCCTGATTAGTCACCCCAGCAAAGTCATGCTATGATCATATTGAAAATACTGAAACCACAAGCAGAGCAAATCATTTCAGAAGATCAGGCGGGCTTCGGAACAGGAAGAATCACAACGGAGCAAATCTTTAACCTGCGAGTTCTCTGTGAAAAACATCTCCAACACCAGAGGGACCTCTATCATGTCATTGTAGACTTTAAAAAAGCGTTCGACAGAGTGTGGCATGCAGCACTGTGGGCAACGATGCACAAATTCAACATAAATGCAAACATCATTGAAGTGATCAAGAACCATTACAACAGAGCAACCAGCACAGTACTCTTCAACAGCAAGCTGGGAGATTGGTTCAAGACCACTGTTGGTGTCAGACAAGGATGTTTACTTTCCCCCATCCTCTTCAACTTCCTTCTTGAAAGGATCATGGCAGATGTGCTAGAATACCATGTTGGAAAAGTCAGCATCGGAGGGAGAAGTATAACCAACCTACGCTTCGCCGATGACATTGACGGCCTAGCTGGTAGCAAGGACGAACTAAAAGAATTCCTCGCAAAGCTAGAGAAAACAGCAAAGGCTTACGGCATGAAAATCAACGCAGAAAAGACCAAGGTCATGGCTAATAGAAAATTCACAAGCGAGATTAGGATAAAAGGGCAAAAACTCGAATAAGTCTCCAATTTCAAGTATCTAGGGGCCATAATATCCGACGAAGGCTCAAAGTCAGAAATTCTTGCCAGAGTAGCCCAAACAATGGCAGCATTGAGCAAATTTTAAACACATCTGGCAAAGTAAGAAGCTCTCCATGAGATCAAAGATCCGGCTAATGCGCTGTCTAGTGATGTCGGTATTTTTGTATGGTTGTGAGGCTTGGACGCTCACTGCAGACCTCCAAAGACGAATCAATGCGCTGGAGATGAGATGTTTCAGAAAGATATTGAACATCTCCAAAACAGCGCACATCACAAACGAAGCGGTCCGCAACACAATAAGTACTGTCATTGGCCCCTTCGAGGACCTACTCACACCAATTAAGAAGAGGAAATGACGATGGTACGGACACGTGACAAGAACTGGAGGTCTCGCAAAAACCATATTACAAGGCACAATCCAGGGAGAAAGGAAAAGATGCAGACAAAAAAGAGATGGGAGGACGATATCAAAGAGTGGACTGGCCTGTCTTCAGCGACTCTCAAAGGGCAGCACAGGACCGTGACAAATGGCGTGTGTTAGTGAGCAGTTCATGATGGTGCCCCAACGACCCAACAACGGGTTAAGGGATAATTCAAGTTCAATAGTCTGTGTGTGGGGGCGAGTTATTCGGTAGAGAGAGAAGAGAAAGAATAGAGAGAAATAGGAAAGTTAAGACATGTTTGTAGTACGGAGATAGTGACTCAAATGAGAACATAGCACTGCCCAACAAATCGTACTTTCACAGGCTAGACCACAACAGGGACTCGAACTGCCGTCATTGCAGCCAAGCCTCTGAGACAATCTTACACCTGCTGACGTCTTGTCCCGCGCTAGGCATAGCCGGGGAGGTAAGGGAGGCAAAAGAGACCCACGTGAAGACAATGTTGTATGGCACTGCTCAGCAGATGGAGCAGGTTACCCAGGTATTAGCCAAGGCCTTAAGAGACTAGTCTCAGGCCTACAGAATATGTGATTAGTTTAGTACTGAGATACTAGAAGTTGAGATAGTGCTAGAATAGAGAAGGTCACTGAGGTATTGTGGTAGGATTATTAGACAAGTATTCGTTGTATCGGTGTTTGCATTGGACATTCATGATTGCTACATTGCTATTACGTTACAAAGATTGTGTATTCATATTATTAAAATACTAAATCAATAGTATGACAAGCTGCTGTCAGAATTATTTATTTCCTCATTATGAACGGCAGAAGAGAGTTTGACTTAAACATAACACAGGCAACTGGGACATAAAACATTGAATGATTAAAAACATGATAAAATGATGTTAAACGTATGAGAAACCTGAAACATTAAATGATCAAAAACATGATAATAGATGAAGTTAAACAGGTTACACAAAATTCCTTTCTTATAACTTTTAAGTCATCTTTGATAGTTGAGCTTATTTTTTAAAAAAAAGAAAATACAAAATTGTAATAAAAAAAAATGAAACAAAACAATTTTAATCAATTTTGAATCTTAAAGAAACTAAGTTTTACTTTCTAAACAATCTTTATTAAAAAAAAACAATGATACAAAATATTTGTTGAGAGCACGCATTTGTCTTACTTGAATAAGTAAAAGGCCGAGCAGTAAATGCCGAGAAGAGATTTTTATTGTCTGACAAATGCCCGAATAAGACAATGTGCAAGCAGTGAAATTAAGCATATGCATATTAGCAAGTCTTGATGCAAATAACAAGTGTAACTAGTGTGTCTTGAAGAATCTAGAAAGAAAATGTATTATTAATTGTCAAATATTTCCCAACTGCTGCTAACTAAACCATATTTATCTGTGTACAGTGAAAAGCATATAGATGTAGATGCTCATTAGTTGGTAGACAGAGTTATATTCGTTATAGTTGGTGTGAAATCATCTGATAGACATAGAAAAAGTTAAAGATACCAGCAAATAGTATCCACACTAACAGATATTAACTGATATCTTCACCCAAAACAGATAAGAGATGAAACGTTTCATGTTAATATTTCAATAAGTATCGTGTCTACTACAGCAAATATTTTTATGTAAACTCAGTCCGTCTCACAAGTCAAATGATGCGATCATTCATATCAAGTCACAACTCACTAATCAAGAAATATTGTGAGAAGTAATAATAAGAAACAACTAGTCCCATTTTAGATGTAAAGTCTTTCTCAACTTTTCAAAATATTTTATTTAGATACATGACTTTAGGTAAAAAAATATAAAAAAACTCTCATGTCATGGCTGAAAAAGAGCGCAGAAACAATATAGATACAATTAAATAAACTCAAGCTTCTGGTCAAGATATTTATATGGTCGTGTTATGATTTTGTGTGTATTTATATATATTTATTATTTATAGCCTTACAATTGAAGAATTGTGCAAATTTTGAAGAGAACACAATAAATTGAATAATTATGTATCGCACCAATGGCGCACCACACGGCACTATTTCTGATTTAATTTATTAGACATTGTATTTTGAAAATAAGTGAAGTAAATATCAAGTTTTAAATTAAAAAAAAACATTTTAAAAATTATGAAACTTATTAAATTTTGTAATAAAAATGTCGCATTTTATGTACTTTAAGATACGTAGAGAAATATAAAATTGTAATAAAAATTAAAATTAAAAAATATAGCTATTTAAAATATGGAAACTATCAGATATTTTATGAAGTATAAAATAAATACATGTCTAAATTAAAATCACATGACGGCTGAACCATTTCTTAGGTATTATATTAAAGTGGTACGCCACTTGACTTCGATTCCTACATCTAGGGATACAAATTCAATAATTACGCTAGCATTCTTCTACTGAGCCTAATACAAACTTGTGACCCTGGTTCACACTATTTATAGATGAATAAAGTTCTTAAAAAGTTTCACATAATAATAATAAATTGATAATTTTTATAGCGCTGTATCCAAGCAAGGAGCCGGGCTCACAGCGATTTACATGGAGATAATAACATACATATAATAATAAAATAAACATTCTTATCATAATAACCACATAAATAATAGTACACATAATCTACGTTAATCATTAAAAATAAATGTTTTTCTTTAATTTTGAAATTAATTTTAATTAGTATCATAACAAAATGAGCATATGAACCATTTACTTTAATTCATACAACTACCGAGTTTCTTCTAATCTTAGGATTATCTAGTCTTACTGAAATGTTTATCACGTTTTTGGTGCATAACCACAGTAGTAATACATAAATCACTGGCTGCTACACATTTATACATAACCGCAGTAATAATAGAGAAATCACTGGCTGCTACACATTTATACATAACCACAGTAATAATAGAGAAATCACTGGCTGCTACACATTTCAATTTTCGCGGATTCAGTGCTCGCGGGTTTTTAAATATTCCAGAAGTATTATAAAAGATGGCCAGGAAATGGCTCCACCGTCTTAAAAAAACATTAAAAAACAGTCAACGGCCACACGGTAAAAGTAATCATCACCTTAATCGTAATCATTTTTACAACACAGAATAATCATCACCATCACCGAAGTCATACATAGCTACATGTACTTCACTATAAAATAACTGTAAAATTATATACCGATTTCGTATTGCTAAACAATTGGTGTCCCTACTTGGCTATAAAATAACTGTAAAACTTATATACCGATTTCGTATTGCTTAACAATTGGTGTCCCTACTTCGCTATAAAATAACTGTAAACTTATATACCGATTTCGTATTGCTTAACAATTGGTGTCCCTACTTCGCTATAAAATAACTGTAAACTTATATACCGATTTCGTATTGTGGGTCCCTACATCACTCTGCTTTTTTAAATTTTGTGTTGTAAGCAATGCTGACTGACTGAAATAGTTATTTTTTGTTGCAGTAATTTGGTGCGCTGCTTTCTAAAATGAGTTAAAAAATCGTGTGGTGATTAGCACTGTAAAAAATATTATTATATACATATTTTATTTACTTTTCAGGAATATTTCGTATTCATCATACAAGGATAAGTTACTTGGGCTTTCGAACAAAAAAAAAGTTGGCGCCGTGGGCGCCCTTCAACTCTTAATATAAAATACTTTGTGTAAATTTAAGGAAGTTTAATATTACGTATCTATCATACAAGGACAAGTTTGTTGGGCTTTTGAAAAAAGTTGGCGCCGCAGCACAACCTAGTCTGTTGTATATTTGTAATTTATGCTCTCTACTTTTGATAGTGTAGATTATGGAATTATCATTTTTAGCAACTGCAATCATGAAATATTAGAATAAAAATATGATTGACCAAAATGATCATTATAGAAACAATTATATACAAATATATACATTTAATAAAAATAAAGTATAATCGTATTAAATATATATATATATAAATTCAGTTCTTAATATAAAGTAAACTTTTAAAAAATGAAATTAAGCTTAATTAAGTACTATTCTTTAATTGTCAAAGTCATCGGTGTTGTTAAAGTTGGTAAACTATATAAATACATACACAAAAGTCTTGTGGTTAGAGTTTGTAAACTATCGTATATACTCGTTCCTTGGCCCGTTCGTTCATAAGCCGACCCCCCACTATTGGAACAGAAAAGTATTAATAGTGTATAACCCGCTCACAAGCCGACCCCCCACTATTGGAAGAGAAAAGTATTAATAGTGTATAACCCGCTCACAAGCCGACCCCCCACTATTGGAAGAGAAAAGTATTAATAGTGTATAACCCGCTCACAAGCCGAGCCCCCCACTATTAGAAGAGAAAAGTATTAATAGTGTGGGGCCCGCTCACAAGCCGACCCCCCACTATTGGAAGAGAAAAGTATTAATAGTGTATAACCCGCTCACAAGCCGACCCCCCACTATTGGAAGAGAAAAGTATTAATAGTGTATAACCCGCTCACAAGCCGACCCCCCACTTTTGGAAGAGAAAAGTATTAATAATGTATAACCCGCTCACAAGCTGACCCCCCCCCCACTATTGGAAGAGAAAAGTATTAATAGTGTATAACCCTCTCACAAGCCGACCCCCCACTATTAGAAGAGAAAAGTATTAATAATGTATAACCCGCTCACAAGCCGACCTCCCACTATTGGAAGACAAAAGTATTAATAGTGTATAACCCGCTCACAAGCCGACCCCCCACTATTGGAAGAGAAAAGTATTAATAGTGTATAACCCGCTCACAAGCCGACCCCCCACTATTGGAAAAGAAAAGTATTAATAGTGTATAACCCGCTCACAAGCCGACCCCCCACTATTGGAAGAGAAAAGTATTAATAGTGTATAACCCGCTCACAAGCCGAGCTCCCCACTATTAGAAGAGAAAAGTATTAATAGTGTATAAACCGCTCACAAGCCGACCCCCCCACTATTGGAAGAGAAAAGTATTAATAGTGTATAACCCGCTCACAAGCCGACCCCCCACTATTGGAAGAGAAAAGTATTAATAGTGTATAACCCGCTCACAAGCCGACCCCCCACTATTGGAAGAGAAAAGTATTAATAGTGTATAACCCGCTCACAAGCCGACCCCCCACTATTGGAAGAGAAAAGTATTAATAGTGTATAACCCGCTCACAAGCCGACCCCCCACTATTGGAAGAGAAAAGTATTAATAGTGTATAACCCGCTACACAAGCCGACCCCCCACTATTGGAAGAGAAACATCGAACCAAGGCAGATCCCGAGTCGCGGGTTCGAGCCCAGGTTCTGGCAAGGCCTCTGGGGCATTGTGCTGGCCACACATTCCCCTGCTCGTTAGTGGTGGCCAAAAAAACTTGTGAACGCTACATCACTTGCCCCAAAGTCCGTCATGGACTGGAAAGGGGGTCATAACCCGCTCACAAGCCGACCCCCCGACCCCCCACTTTTGGAAGAGAAAGTATTAATAGTGTATAATCCGCTCACAAGCCAACCCCCCCCCCTATTGGAGGAGAAAAGTATTAATAGTGTATAACCCGCTCACAAGCCGACCCCCCCCCCACTTTTGGAAGAGAAAAGTATGAATAGTGTATAACCCGCTCACAAGCCGACCCCCCACTTTTGGAAGAGAAAAGTATTAATAGTGTATAACCCGCTCGCAAGCCGAACCCCCCAAAAATAATTAGACAGCTTAAACAAAATGGTACAATTTTTATAAAAACTAAAATCTAAATCGGTCATTATGATTATTTACTTTGTACTGCCTATTTTTGTCCTTGTCCTCTTTGTTAGGCAAGATTTACCGGTATTTAAAATTAAATTCTTTGGTAAACAGTGACGAAAGCGCGTACATTAAAATTCGTTGTTGAAAACAAAATGTGTAAAACAATTTAATAAAACGTTCACAAAATATAATACCTTATTTAATAACCTTAAGCACAGATATTTCTACTGTATTATAGTTTCTGGTAGAGCAGTCGAATCTTGTAGAATGTAGAACAGGACCTTGATGATCAACAATAAAACCACCGATATTCAATATCAATGCAGAATACGTTAATGACCCGCTTGTAAGCCGACACTTTTCCCCCTAGATTTTGTCCAAACAAGTTCGGCTTGCGAACGAGTATATACGGTATACAAATACATACACTAACGTATTTTAATTTATTATAATTTGTGTATGTGTGTCTATTATAATCTTTAGAGGTTAACTATGAAGTAAGCAGAACTCGATAAATGACAGCTTTGCGTTATTGCACTATTATTATCCAAACATATAGAAACAATACAAATAATCTATTAAATATTTGGAGGAAGAAATAAAACTCCATGTATGGCATATATTATATGCATTAAAAATTATATATATCCCATCAACGCTGCACCACATAGCACCATTACTTATTTAGTATCGCGTTTTTCTTGACACATTTTGTGTGCCTTGATGATTTGTTAAATTATTTTATTTAACTTCTTTTAAAATTTTAATTTACAATTATGTGAGACAAATAATTATATATTAGTGTTTTTCAAGCTTTATTTATAGTACAATAAACGAATGTTTATAAATATTTTGTTGATAGGAAACATAAATTTTAAAATTGCATATATTTGAAATTGAGAAAACTTTTAACTACATACGATAGGTGTTGTTCATACATATCTCTAATTTTTTCAAAGTAGTATAATCCTTTTATGAGTTAGGAAAACTTAATATATCCAAGTGGCACGCCACTTGACCTCGATCCCTATATTTAGGGACACAATGTCAATAATTGCAATAATTCCCCTACCAAGTGGTTAACACTGAATCCAATGACCACAAAATCATGTCTTTATTTCATGATATATTTCTGAATTTTTATAATATTTACTACAAATATACCCGCGCTTTTGCAGCGGATGTTAACTGCCCTTAAAAGTTTTATTACGTAGTTGAAAATATGCCAATAATTATTTGTTAAGTATGTATGTATATTATTGTATATGCATCGATTTTAGTTCGGCATTAAAGTTATAATGTAACTAAATTTTGTTCTTAGCTTACTCTTGATAATGTCATTATTCTGTCGGTCAGAAGTACACATATGAGAAATGTAATGCTCTAATACTGAGACAATTCTACGTATTTTAAACAGCATTATGATGCTTAATATACAAGTCGAAAAGGGTATTAATTTAATTTAAAAACCTGCATGCTATATAGCTATAGATCCAACGTGCAAGGGATTACATTCGAAATAAAACACATGTATTATGTAATACGCTAATATAACACATATATTATGTAATACGCTAATAAAACATATGTATTCTTTAATACACTAATAAAACACATATATTATGTAATATGCTAATAAAACATATGTATTCTTTAATACGCTAATATAACACATATATTATGTAATACGCTAATAAAACACATGTATTCATTAATACACTAATAAAACACATATATTATGTAATACGCTAATAAAACACATGTATTCTTTAATACGCTAATATAAAACAAATATTATTTAATACGCTAATAAAACACATGTATTCCTTAATACACTAATAAAACACATATATTCTTTAATACGCTAATAAAACACATGTATTCTTTAATACTCTGATACAACTTGATTGAAGAAATAAAACACATGTATTCTTTACTGCACTAATACAACTTGAGGGAAGAAACAAAACACATTTATTCTTTACGACATTAATAAAACTTGAGGAAATAAATAAAACACATGTATTCTTTAATACGCTAATACAACTTGAGGGAAGAAATAAAACACATGTATTCTTTAATATGCAAATACAACTTTAGGGAAGAAATAAAACACATGTATTCTTTAATACGCAAATACAACTTGAGGGAAGAAATTAAGACACATGTATTCTTTAATACGCAAATACAACTTGAGGGAAGAAATAAAACACATGCATTCTTTAATACGCAAATACAACTTGAGGGAAGAAATAAAACACATAAATTCTTTAATACGCTAATACAACTAGAGGGAAGAAATAAAACACATGTATTCTTTAATACGCAAATAGAACTTGAGGGAAGAAATAAAATACATTTATTCTTTAATACGCTAATACAACTTGAGGGAAGAAATAAAACACATGTATTCTTTAATACGCTAATACAACTTGAGGGAAGAAATAAAACACATGTATTCTTTAATACGCTAATACAACTTGAAGAAAGAAAGTCAAGGGAATGGTACCACAACCTGATGTCTAATTTTACGTTACAGTCGATACATATGACTGTGAAATATTTCAGGAATTAGTCATCACATCAACTCTACATTATCTCAGGAACTGGTCATCACATTAAATATGAAATATCTCAGAAACTGGTAACCACATTAACTGTGAAATATCTCAGAAACTGATCATCACATTAAATATGAACATCAACTGTGCCAAATAAATAAAACCGTTTCCCAGAATATCCGTGTAACAGTTTGAGGGAGTCAAATAGTACAACAATTAGGATAATATCCTTAAGTAACGAACTGTCATAAACTATATAGACAAAAAAGTATTTAATATGATAATTATACCAATGGTTATAAGAATGTTATTTTATAGTATAGCATTCACTGTTATCAAAAAGAAAAAAAAATTGTAGTTTAATTGAGAAATTTAGATCTATTCTGATGATTTGTCTTTTAAAAAAAGTTCAAGTTGACGTAACTGAATAACAGAACGATTGCAAGCTGACATGACTTTTTCATGGACACCTAAACAGTTTTATGTCTCAGATAATAATCTTATAAGACAATCATATTAGTTTAATAAGAAAGTATAAAATGCAGTATTTTTATGATTTCTTACCACAGCACCGCTTAACAAAATGTATTTAAACTAATATGGCCCAAAGTCAATGTCAACCGCTTCTCTAATCTCTAAATAAATATCAGGAACCTTCGTTTATAGTGGCCAAAATAATGTAACACATGTCTTCATTGTCTGAAACCTCGTATAATATTTGAGATTGATAAAGATTTGGGATTAAATATTATGATTTGTGTGAGAAAGAAACATGCAATTGTACATGCCGCCGATTGCATTTTTAAAAACTATCGTTAATAGTTCGGGTATTACACAGGTATATATTAATTTATCAATTCTACGCATGCTGTAAATTTGTTTACTGTTGGTTGTCGAAATGGTATTTGTAATAGTCCTTTGAGAATATAAAAATTAAATATTAGAAGCATATGATGGATGCACTATCGCCATTAACAATAAAAACAAAATTACATTGTGTAAAATGATATTTGGCGTTCATTAAAGTTATATTTCCCATCTATGACGCACCGCAAAGCACCGAGTCTGATGTATTTAATATGACATTGTGTTTAGAAAAATGAGCAAGTTAAATAAAAAAATTGTATTGTAAAACAAAAGCAAGTGAAATGGTATTTAAATTCAATAAACATAATATTAATAACGTTTGTATTATAAATGTTTCATTGTTGGTAAATAAAAAGTATTGCATAGAAAAGGAAAATAAAAATAATTTTTAGATTGTTAACATCATAATTAGTTCAAAAATATGAAAACTCTGAAATTTATTCAATTAGTTTGGTTAATATGAATGTCTACTTGTTGAACAGGAGCAACAATTTTAATAAGTTGACTTTTAAAAAATGAACGACTTCTATTTTATTTAAGTGGCAAGCCACTTGACTTCGATCCCTACAATTAGGGATACAATGTCAATAAATTGCTAGCATTCTTTTACCCGTGTATACACTGTGCCTAATTAGAACATTCCCTTGTCTGTAGTTCAGACTATAAATAGTTTTTTGGTAAATCATAAACTCGTCCATTAATAATAAAATCACAAAATGCATATTGACTTTGTCTTTGATCAAATAACTACATAATTTCTGCTAATTTTAGGATTCTCTAGTGTTTTGGAACTATTCTCAATATTATATACTTCAAAGATCGAAATACACGATGTTTTCATTGTAGTAGTTGAAAAGATTTACTAGAGGAAAGTTTATATTCTTCACGTTTTTTTTTCTTTTGTTGTAGGGTTCAATATCGAATGGAATATTATAAATACGTATTAACAGAGGTAAGTAAAATCCATGATAAAATATAAAACGTTGGTAGTTTTAATTACATCTTCAACTACCATGTTAAATAATATTTAAATGTTAATAACTTTTAATATATACTTTTAATGAGTTTAAAAAAGCAATAATAAAACATAGAAACGCTATCGGGTTTAAGAATAACGTTATAAAAACACACAGGGAAACAAATATAACTTGAAAATACAACACAAAGATGATCAAATACAACCCTCAGACAGACATACGTATAAAAACACTTTTCTTGTTTCGTATGCAAGTACAAAAGATAAAGTTATTGTTCTTACTGTCTGAAATTCAGACAAAAATTGGTTGCCAAGACCTAACCAGACACACCCTAAAATAATAAACATTTAAAACGCGAATAAAAATACAGAAAATAAATGTAAACCATGGACAAGCGTATGACGCAATAATCTGCTGCATTGAGGGAGTGTCTGTAGTATATATATTATTAGAGTATCACCCGTAAAAAATGACGGAAGTTTTCAGCTGAATTCTAGTTATTTTATAAAAAATGCACTTTTTTAGGGCGCCGACCATTTTCAAAAGCCCAACTAACTTGACATTGTTTGATAAATACGAAATCTTAAACTTTCTCAAATGTGCACAAAGTATTTTATAATAGGAGTTGTAGGGCGCCTAATGCGCCCTCTTTGTTTTTTTGATTTTATAATTAAACATCATCAGATCCTCATTTTACGTTGTTCCCTTTTCCAAAATTAAAATATTAGCGAAAACAATGACGTCATTTAATATTTATTTTTCCCTGCTTTCTAAAATTATTACCTTCACGGAAAGACATTGCTAGTTATATTGTTTAATAATAAGATCTGTTATTTTTACACAATATCTAGTCCCCATTCTCATTGTAAATAATACAGGTGTTCTATAATGTCTCCAGTGTCACTCTCCTTGTCATCAACAGAATGTACGGAATTTCTGATGTCTCCATTTTCATTTTAAAGACAGTAATTGCAAAACATATACAGTCTTTATTAAATTTGATTTTATATTATGCATAAAGAAATAACAAGATTACTAACTGTTTGATTGCAAAATGATGGATTGAGATTTTTTTAAAGAAAATGATTTAGTTAAATAACGTGCTTGAACATGATGTAAACTTTCTGTGAAAATTTTTTTTTAAATTGTACATAGAATTAGCATCAGGGCTGGGCGTCTGCAAACATGACCAGATATGTTTGACAGTACATGCCGAGCCAGAGCAGAGGCGATCAGATGCTCATCACCAAGATAAGGACTGAGCGCTGTACAATACAGAGTTACTTGCTTGTTTGACACATGAATGTATATTGGCGTGGAGATGGTCGAGTAACTGTTGGCCGATGGCTGGTCGTTTATTTAGACGGGTCGGTACTAACAACTGTAGAGAGTTAAATGTATGGCGATGTCACGGGTCGGTACTAACAACTGTAGAGAGTTAAATGTATGGCGATGTCACGGGTCGGTACTAACAACTGTAGAGAGTTAAATGTATGGCGATGTCACGGGTCGGTACTAACAACTGTAGAGAGTTAAATGTATGGCGATGTCACGGGTCGGTACTAACAACTGTAGAGAGTTAAATGTATGGCGATGTCACGGGTCGGTACTAACAACTGTAGAGAGTTAAATGTATGGCGATGTCACGCTTGAGGATGTTTGCCAGTAAAACAATGAGCCGGGTCATAACAACTAGTCCTCTTGATGATGTTTGCCAGTAAAACAATGAGCCGGGTCATAACAAACTAGTCCACTTGATGATGTTTGCCAGTAAAACAATGAGTCGGGTCATAAACAACTAGTCATCTTGATGATGTTTGCCAGTAAAACAATGAGTCGGGTCATAACAACTAGTCCTCTTGATGATGTTTGCCAGTAAAACAATGAGTCGGGTCATAACAACTAGTCCTCTTGATGATGTTTGCCAGTAAAACAATGAGTCGGGTCATAACAACTAGTCCTCTTGATGATGTTTGCCAGTAAAACAATGAGCCGAGTCATAACAAACTAGTCCTCTTGATGATGTTTGCCAGTAAAACAATGAGTCGGGTCATAACAACTAGTCCTCTTGATGATATTTGCCAGTAAAACAATGAACTGGGTCATAACAACTTGAGCTTGAGCTAAACAGGGAATGTTCCACAGAAATGGAATCTCTTATACAACGGGCATAAATAGTTCCCATCACAGTATTGTCTTGTAGTAGTCTGCTATAGCTGACCTCAGTAATCTGCTTTAGTTAACCTCGGCGGGTCAATGGAGTTCACTCAGAGTGCTTGACCACAACTACGTGTTGTTGAGTTGAGTTACGTGAAGACTACTGACGACCGGAGGATAGTAACACACTGCTATTGGTGTTTGAGAGAGAGAGAGAGAGTTGAGTGACGTGAAGACTACTGACGACCGGAGGGTAGTAACACACTGCTATTGGTGTTTGAGAGAGAGAGAGAGACAGAGAGAGAGAGAGAGTTGAGTGACGTGAAGACTACTGACGACCGGAGGGTAGTAACACACTGCTATTGGTGTTTGAGAGAGAGAGAGAGAGTTGAGTGACGTGAAGACTACTGACGACCGGAGGTTAGTAACACACTGCTATTGGTGTTTGAGAGAGAGAGAGACAGAGAGAGAGAGAGAGAGTTGAGTGACGTGAAGACTACTGACGACCGGAGGGTAGTAACACACTGCTATTGGTGTTTGAGAGAGAGAGAGACAGAGAGAGAGAGAGAGAGTTGAGTGACGTGAAGACTACTGACGACCGGAGGGTAGTAACACACTGCTATTGGTGTTTGAGAGAGAGAGAGAGAGTTGAGTGACGTGAAGACTACTGACGACCGGAGGGTAGTAACACACTGCTATTGGTGTTTGAGAGAGAGAGAGAGAGACAGAGAGAGAGAGAGAGAGAGTTGAGTGACGTGAAGACTACTGACGACCGGAGGGTAGTAACACAGTGCTACTGGTCTATGAGAGAGGAAGAGAGAGAGAGTGAGAGAGAGAGAGAAAGTTGAGTGACGTGAAGACTACTGACGACCGGTGGGCAGTAACACACAGCCACTGGTGTATGAGAGAGAGAGAGATGGAGAGAGTTGAGTGACGTGAAGACTACTGACGACCGGTGGGCAGTAACCCACTACCATTGGTCTATGAGAGAGGGA
Organism: Ampullaceana balthica; assembly: GCA_944989445.1. NCBI lineage: Eukaryota > Metazoa > Mollusca > Gastropoda > Lymnaeidae > Ampullaceana > Ampullaceana balthica. Next base: position 8,596 of record CALYLW010002855.1, on the reverse strand, counting down.
GTGAGAGAGAGTGAGAGAGAGAGAGAGAGAGAGAGTTGAGTGACGTGAAGACTACTGACGACCGGTGGGCAGTAACACACTGTCACTGGTGTATGAGAGAGACAGAGAGAGAGAGAGAGAGTGAGAGAGAGAGAGAGAGAGTTGAGTGACGTGAAAGCTACTGACACTACCGGTGGGCATTAACACACAGTCACTGGTGTATGAGAGAGAGAGTGAGAGAGTAGAGAGAGAGAGAGTTGAGTGACGTGAAGACTACTGACACGACCGGTGGGCAGTAACACACTGTCACTGGTGTATGAGAGAGAGAGAGAGAGAGAGAGTGAGAGAGAGAGAGAGAGAGTGTAGTGGTAGTGTAGAGAGAGGGAGTGACTTTGTTGATTTGTGTATTCTTTTTATTGAGGAAATAAACCTGTTTGATATCCTTAGAAATAAGTGATTTGGACTTTATTGTTTTATAAACTTTGACACCACTCGGCTTCAGTATCTTATTGGGGAATTTTTGTTTTTTTCCACAAACAGATCCCATATGCAATCATAAAGCGGAAAGAAATTAGACCAAGAACAGGATCACATTGTGTAACGGGATCATACTGGGTGGGGTACAAAAACAAAATGGGATTCATAAGCTAGCGGACTTGGTCATGGGTATGTTTGCTTGTATATACATTTAATTAATATGGATTAGGCAGTCTACTTGAGGGTTGTACCTTATTCAAATTTAAAGTTTGTGTTTGTTATTTGTTAGAATTGTTTAAAGCTAAACATGAAACATGCAGCTATTTGGATGTAAAAATAAATATACTAGGGCTGTTATCGATTAATTTAAAATTAATCGTTAAGTTTTTGAAAAATTATCGATTAATTAATCGATAAATTCGATTAAAGCCAAAAATAGAAATTTATGACGTCATTAAACTGAACCTTTCAAGAGAAGTAACAAAAACAGGTAATTGACTTTAAAAAAAAGTTTTATTGAGTTATTTCCCCTGTTTCCCTGCGCTAATATTACGCGGGAGATGTTTGTATGTAAAAAAATATATAAATTATTATTAATTATTAATAATTAATTATTAATTACTAAAAATTTTTTAAAAAATATTATAATTATTTTCTTAAATTTTAATCGAATTTTTATCGATTAATATTATTTTAATCGATATTTAATCGATAAAATGTTTAACGATTAATCGAGAATTTATCGATAATTTCCGCAGCTTTAAAATATACGTATGTCATTATCTAAACACTAGTTCAAAAGCCTGCTGAAGCTGGCAGAACGAAATCCCACAGAAGGGATAACAAAGAACTATACCAAATACTGCAATAGAAAAAACCACGTGACCTTTATCGCTATGAACAGAAAACGATATATGAACAGAAATAACAAAGAAATGTATGAATTACTGTAATAGAAAATAACATTTGACCTATATTGCCATGAACACAATACGATATGAAAATAAATAACAAAGAGATGTACGAAATACTCAAATAGGAAAGAACTTGTATCTTTTATTGCAATGAACACAATACGATATGAACAGCTAAATATGAAAGATCTCCTTGTACACCACATTTTTAGTGTAGCAGGTGGAGCTGTCGTGGGGAAGTTTCCCTTGTTTAGGACCATCTGCCACATGGACTTTGACATCTGCTGATCTGAGTACACGGGAGAAAGCAACGTATAATTGTCTATGGCTAAACACAGGTTGTGGTAGGTAGATACCGACCTTATCCAGTGTCTGGCCCTGCGATTTGTTTATGGTCATTGCGAAAGCTAACTTCACAGGGAATTGCCTTCTCCATAGAATGAAAGGCAAGTATGTGGTTGTCGGGGCAATGTCCACGAGTGGAATGAATAGAGTGCGACCTTTGTCACTTCCGGACAGAAGTTCAGCTATGATGAGGTTGGGTTTGAGGTCCCTAAACACCAATCTGGTGCCGTTGCATAGACCTCGTTTAGTGTTCAAATTGCGAAGAAGAATTATAATTGCTCCGACTTTTATTGTTAATTGATGAAGCGGCATTACCGAAGGTGCCAATTGATGTAGAAATTCCACGGGATAATTGTTTTCATCATCTGGCGTGCAGTCGTCGATGGAGTCGGAACTTAAGTATGTCCTGGTTTCTCCTTCAAGTAAATGCAGAACCTGACTATTGATAAGGTCCACATCGGCATTTGTAGGGCAGAGAATAGCCTTATTTGCAAATTCTTCCGCATCTCTGGCTAGAATTCGTTCACCGAATATTTCAGAAACAATAGATCCTGTGCAGACCATATGAGCTGGAACTTCAAACATATTCTCGTTCAATCCATGTTCATTGGTTAATGTTCCATTGCCTAGCTCAATTAAACAAGACGTAAATTCTGGATCAATAGATCGCACATTACTTGTCAATGTGAGAATTGTAAATTTAGACCAAAGATCGGTAAACTTAATACTCGCTTCGACAATGGCGGACCTGGTTCCATGAGCAACAACGGGCAAGGTTTGTCTGAAGTCCCCACCCAAGAGAATGGTTTTTCCTCCGAAAGGTTTGTCATTTTGCATGATATCTTGTAAGAGTTTATTCATGCATTTCAATGCGTCCTTAGAGGCCATCGGGGATTCATCCCAAATGATTATTGTGGCTCTTCGGAGAATGTCAGCATCGGAGGAGGTCATTCTCATTCTGGAGGTTGAGGTGTCGATAATTGGGACGGGAAGTTGAAATTGGGAATGATACGTTCGACCACTTTACAGTAAATTGGCCGCGATTCCAGTTGATGCAGTAGCTAAATCAATCTTCTGTTCCACTCTAAAGGATGCAAGCAAGGTTGTGTACAAATATGTTTTACCACTGCCACCAGGTTCGTCAAGAAAGTAACACCTATGAGGAAGATGATCATTGGCTGCGGCTGTGATAATTTCATCAAATGCGTGTCTCTGCTGTTCCTTGAGACTCCGTACCATGTCTGTTGCTTTGCTGAGTTGTTGGACCGGATCAAAAACGCTGTCATGTATGTCTTCCACGTGACTTGGTGGAACTGGTAAACCTAAATTCTCGCAGGTTGTCCTATTAGCAATAAAGATCAATTGAATATCAGTAAGGGCCAAATTGAGGCAGTGTTTGCAATTCACTTCGTGATGAAACTGCAACGTAAAATCTTCATAAAAGTATTCTTTATATTTCTGGAACAATTGTGGAATATTTGAAGGAGATGCGAGCAGGCACATATGTGCAAATAATTCCCGTATGAGAGCGGGTCTCTTTTCGGCAACTGCATCATGTAACGTCATATCCCAGACCTGCTTGTCATTGAAGAGGCCTCGGTGTTGTGCAGCTTCCTTGAATGTTGGATATGTAATACCATGGACGGTCCGAAGGTCCTCAAAGGAAGTTGCACCTGGCTCATGAAGGAGAAGTAAGCGCAAGCAGAAGCGCTGAATGTCTGACATTAAACTGACAGAGTACATACGACCAATTATTCTGTCAGCATCCCTTTGCCTTCTCTGCCATGTTCTTGTCCTCTCGTGAAAAACATAATGTTCAGGTATGTCAGTATTATATGTATAGTATACCTGTAACCATCTGGTATTGTTGACTTTGTTTGAACCATGCCGTTAAAGTAGTGTCTCTCGAAGCTGCGTTCTGTGCTGCAGCCTCAACGTTATCAGTAATAAAAACTACTGATTTCTCGCCAAGAAGATGAACTTGAAGTATGAAAATTGCATGAGACTGCTTGTGCATGTGGATCCCAAAAAAGGCTTTCGCGTTGGTTTCGCGTTACACGTTGCCGGGATGCCTCCTCGTGTGTTTCTGTTCTTCTTCGATTCCTGTTATGTTCGTTTCTGCGACGTTTTCTATCGGCAATTTCGGCTTCATCGAATGTTCTTTTTTCGAGGCATATTTGTCTCGTGGCAACACGCGAAGGTTTGTAAATTTGTGGAGTTGAAGAAGAAATAATAAAGTAATGCGAACGTGACATTGACGATGGGTACAGGCGTAGGAGAACGGTGTCGTACCTTGAATGCGGCACACCGACATCAACCGGTTGGTGGTGACTAACATCATGATTTATAACGGAGACACACACGCATAGGCCGGTGGCCGATGTTAGACTCAACACAAATGTGTGTTTGTGTGTACACAAATGCTGACGTCACAGGTTCGTGCGTTGTTTCGGTAATTGACGTTCTAGCTAAAACAATGCCGTCATATAATATATTTTTTACGGCGAACATTTTTAATTTATTTATAATAATTTTGCGCGCCTTTTTTGCGCACCTTTTTTGCGCACCTTTTTTGCGCGCCTTTCGAGCACCTTTTCGCGCGCCTTTGAACGGGAAGACACACGCATACTTAGGGCGATTATATATTAGATAAATGAATTATTTCTATTAAATTTTTTTTAATTTAAGAAATTGTGTTCGATTAATCGGGGAAATTTTTTAAATCGATTAATCGATTAATTTCGATTCATTACATTTTTATAATGCATGTATAGATTCCGTTATGTTGCGATTCGTTATTACGCGAAATCGGTTAAGTCGCGGTAATTCCATGGCTACCAAATTTTGTGACGTAACACAGCAAATTCGTTCTGCTGTTAAAGAAATAAAGAGGAAAAACCTTTTTTGTTTAGTATGCACGTCTACATAAATAATAATAATACGAGGGAAAAGTATGCAAGTAACAAAAAATATAAATTATTAATACATTTGAAGAGAAAAACATTAGAAATATTTTCTTAAATTGTAATCGAATTTTAATCGATCAAATTATTTTAATCGATTGACATTTTTAACCATTAATCGATTATTTTATAGTTAATTTCCACAGCCCTAATATATATATATATATATATATATATATATATATATATATATATATATATATATATATATATATCTATATACATATAAGACGCATTTGTTGTCTGTCCGTCGTCTGTCTGTTCCCTTATAACTCAAGATCCAGACAACCAAATAACGTGAAATTTGGTACACGTACACAAAATTATACCGGAAAGGTTATTAAACAGGTTTCGTTCCATATATATAAGATACTGGGGGCTGGGGGCCCAAAATGTAGTTTTTCCCTATATGAGCTATATAAAATAAAAATTATTGAAAATTAAGACGTAAAATATTAAACATTTTGGTGTCGAGATTAACAAGATGGCGTTTATTGCCATAAAATAATGTGATGTGACGTCATAGTTTGAGTTCATATTAATTTGTAAATAGGAAACAAAGTGAAAAGAGCAGTGATTATTTTAATTTATATTTTTAATTGTTTATATACCGCTGTGGGTGTGCGTTTAAGTATTTGTGTGCACATGTGTGAATCAGTGAGTGTGTGTGTTTTTTGTTGTGAACTAAATGTTATGAAATGGTTTATTTTTATGTCTGTTAATGTTGCGCCTCTAACAAGATTACGTATATATTTTTATAAAATTTGTTTGCAAATTACATATTTTTTACTTTACACTGTTTCTTTTTTGTATATTCTATATGTATTTTATCCAGTCGTCCGATCAAGCTTTTTCCTTTTATCGGCGAGGGTAGGAGTCAATAATATCGTCCATCCCTGGGTGGCATAAACACTGTAGCTAAGCAACTGTGTTTATACTTTTTGCATAACTTAAACGAAACCAGCAGGGCACATTTTAAGCTCAAACATTGCGTTTCGAAATGTTTCTTTAAAACAAATAAACCCCATACAACAGAAAAATGAATTATATAAATTATCACTTACTGGGGGCGGGGGCCAAAATGTATTTTTTTTCCGTATATTTAAAACTGACTCGAAACTAATTCTCCAACCTCCCGTGAAGGTAGAAGCATGAAACTTTTGGGAACTTGCCAAATACACTATTATGACGATAATTGGTGAAAAATAATGTAAACATTTCCACTCATGGGTGGCCGGGTGCCCCAAAACCGGTTTTTCCTTATATGGGATATATAAAACTGAATCAACACCAATTCCTCATATTCCCGAGTAGGTAGAAGCATGAAAATTTGGAAAGTCGTTGAGTACCCTCCCGCAATGGTAACAGTCGAAAAAAGTATAAAGTTATCACTAACTGGGTAGGGGGGTGGGCGGGGGCCCAAACGTAGTTTTTTCTTAAATGAGCTATATAAATCAGGCTCATCATTAAATCTCCTATTTCCTGTGTAGGTAGAAGCATGAAACTTTGTGAAGTTGTTATATACCCTCCCAAAATGGTAACTGGCGAAACATTAATAAAAATTATCACTCACTGGGTGGTCAGAGGCCTGAATGTAGTTTTTTTTCATATATCAAACTGACTCATCAATAATTCTCCAAATTACCATGTAAGTAGAAGAATGAAACTTTTGGAAGATTTTGAGTACCCTCGCGCGATGGTAACATGCGAAAAAAATATATAAAATTATTACTCACTAGGGGGCCTTGGGCCAAAATGTAGGTATTTTCCTAATATGAGCTATATAAAACAGACTAATCATTAAATATCCAACTTCCCGTGTAAATAGGAGCATGAAACTTTGGGAAGTTGTTGAGTACTCTCCCGCAATGATAACATACGAAAAAAAAATATATAAAATCCAGGCAGATCAGGTCCGCCACAGAGTTCCCAGAGCAGCTGAAACAGCTGAGCAAAGAAACTCCAGGCATGTGCTGTTCCAGTGGTAAAGTCAAACTGCCCCAATTCTAAAGCCACCAGAACCATTGTGCATTCTGTTGAATGGTGAAACTGCACAATCAAAGGACTTTGTGAAACTTATTAGACTATTCAATAATATGTTTGCCGTGACTTCCTTCAAGTCTAATGTTGTCGTGAATAACGGGTGGACACCAACATTCAAGGTCCAAGGCCAAGTGTACCACCATGCTGGACCTCTTCATCCAGTCAATGCTATAGACAGCAAATATCTCCAGATTTACTTCTTGGGAGAAGATGAGCAAGTGCAAAGACGACTGGATTTGCTTGACAGTCCTGTTGACAGAAACATTGTCCTCAAACTGCAAAGAATGCTGCATCAGCATAACAGCTATGTGAGGTCATTTAAAATGGCTGCTGAGATTATGGATAACACTCAAGTGGACTACAAAATCAAAATTTCCGGCAAAGCACCATTAAAGGAACACAAAGGCAGATTCAATGCACCATCTGTTAGTGAAGTGGCATCATGATTGCTGGAGAGCTAGGTGATCGTAGAGACATTGTGCTGCATTCAAGAAGTTGCTCACAAATGCCACTTCAAAGGATTCAAGACACTCACAGGTCATATGATCCACTTCAGTATCCTCTGCTATTTGTTAGAGGAGAAGATGGCTATGATTTGAACATAAAAGATGTAAACAAGGCCACAAGCAATGACTACTATGCATATCGCATGATGCAAAGAGTCAACGAATTTAATACACTCCTCAGATGCCCGCGCCTTTACCAGCAATACATAGTGGATATGTATGCTAAGGTTGAGAATGAGAGATTGCGTTTCATCAGACTCAACCAAACAAAACTTAGAGCTGAGGACTATGGTGTACTATTAGAGGCAGTAAGGAATGACAACAATGTGACTTCTGAAAATCTTGGCAAATTAGTGGTGCTGCCTTCATCCTTCAGTGGAGGGCCCCGTTACATGCATGAATATGCACAGGATGGAATGACCTATGTACGTCATAGAAACACAAGCATCAAGTAGATTTGCAATTATGTTACCAAGGGAAGTGATGTGGCCATGTTTACTGTTGCAAATGAAATGCCGAACAGGCTTGATGGGGTTACCAATTATCAACAAGGACGATACATTAGTAGCAGTGAGGCAGTGTGGCGCCTGCTTAACTTTCCCATCCATCAAAGGTATCCAACAGTTGTTCACTTGGCAGTACATCTTGAAGGAGGCCAAGGAGTATACTATAAACCAGGACAGCCAACAGCACATTTGACAGACACTCCAACAAAGACTACATTAACAGCGTTTTTTGATCTCTGCAAAACAGATCCTCTTGCAAAAACATTGCTGTATTCTGAAGTGCCTAGACATTTTCGCTGGGATGCCAGTCAAAAGGTCTGGCAAATCCGAAAAAAGGTATACCTCTTGCAGACTTCCCGGGATATGTGACAGACAATGCCTTGGGAAGAGTGTACACTGTGCATCCTCACAACAGAGAAGCATTTCACATGCGCCTCCTGCTGCACCATATTCGGGGACCTATTTCATTTGAAGATCTCAAAACTGTTATTGTGAAAGATGAGGATGGTGACATCCTTGAAATTAAGCCATGCAGCACATACACTGTTAAATGTACCATTTTATAGCATGCAAGTAAACAGTTGTGTACGCTTCTACAGAAAACCTTATTTTAAACCCGGGCGAAGCCGGGTACTTGCCCCTAGTATTATACTCTATATATATAAGCCGCATTTGTTGTCTGTGTCTGTCTGTCTGTTCCCTAATAACTCAAGATCCAGACAACCAAATAACGTGAAATTTGGTACACGTACACAAAATTATACCGGAAAGGTTATTAAACAGGTTTCGTTCCATATATATAAGATACTGGGGGCCCGGGGGCCCAAAATGTAGTTTTTCCCTATATGAGCTATAAAATAAAA
>CALYLW010002854.1:0-26305 GCA_944989445.1 Ampullaceana balthica | reverse complement strand
TGACGACAGAACCGGATGCTTTGAATCCGGAATCCTTCACGAGTTAATAGGATAGGGGCCTCAAAAAATTAGATTATTGAATTATGCAATATTATGTCAAAGTTTCGTATTCGCAATTTTTGCAAAATAATAAGGAATCGAATTTTTTTCCTTAGCTATGTTTCCCTTTTCCTGCTTGTTATTATCATTATTTTATTATTTTTAAGATATTACAAACGATGAGGATTTCTTGTATTTCACACTCTTCATTTTCTTGTGATAAATAGATCAGATTTTGTATTTAATTTATTTGTGATATTTTCAGGGATTCATGAAAAAATTTTCCCACCTTTTTTATACAATATAATAAGTTTGGGGGCCCTTAAATTATTGGGGACCCCTGGCTTTAGCCCGATCAGTACCCCCCCCCCTATCCACCATAGCATTAACTGGAGACATTGTGAAATTCCACATGAGAAGCCCTAGTCTTAAGATATGAATGTGTTTCTGTATTTTAAAAATATTTTAGAAAATAATCTCATTAAAAAAAGTTATATCCTTAAAAAAAATTATTAATTTTAGAATTGAATAATTCGGAAGATAAATAAAACTTGGTGATGAAAGGTCGGTCCGTGACAGAGCCATTAGGCAATGTCAGGCTGTGACGTCATGCACTGACACGATGCAGCACAACAGAAATCGATATCTGTCAATCAAACCAAAGTGGAATTGACCAGGCCCCAGGTCTGTAATTGTTTGTCCATCTCATTTGAATGAGACTCTCGTCAGTGATACTCCTCACAGGTTTTAGAACTTTCTGGAATTCAAATTCAATCTTTTTCAAAAAAAGTTTTTCTTCATGCCCCACCACGGGTGAAAGTTTTTAAAATATTTTTGGTGCAAACATAATTGACCAAACTAAGACAATAAACAATAGGTGTTTTTTTTTCTTTAGACCAAACATGACCACGCTGGGTGGTGTGACGTCAGTGGAGCAAAAACTTTGTTTAATTTTAATTTCGTGCTCGATCTTCTGGGGAAAAATGTCACCAGCAGAACTGGATGATGTCACTGATGTACAGCAAAAGGTATTTCCGTTTCTAACGTTATAATTATATCTATCTTGGTTTTTTTTTAGTGTTACAAACGCTTTTAATGCTATTTTTTGCCTTACAAATTTAGACAAATCTGTATTTGTCCAAACATTTTCTTAAGACCTTTCTTTAAGAGCCACTTTATCCGCTCTTACATTCCACCATCGTGTTTACCTGCAATAGGGGCCCCAAACATATTTTTAAAAACTCGCTTTCCTGTCGCACATATAAAGCGTCAAAATAAAGTGACGCTATGTGGCCGCGTCTTTGAAATTATCCTCAAACCAAACGTCTACGTTACTCTACAGGTGGAAGGTGGTCGAGAGAATCTAAGTGAAAAATACATTCTGGATGAGATGGTCAAACAGATTCAAATCCTACGGGGCATCGAGGAAAGCATCGTTCTCAAACTTCACGAGATAGATAACGAGAGAAGGGCTTTGTCTCACGAGAAGAGAACATACTACAGCACCGCCTGTTTGTTTAATGTTGTGGCTTGTTATCGCAAGAGAAGAGAGGTCTTAGAGAGTACTCTTCAACATTAAATAAACATTTTATTGCGTCATGACGTCACATCTTTTGTTTGTTTTATTTTGGGCTTTATTCAAGTCATTCTTACTTCCGAGCCACACGAAAAAAACAAAACAATTAAAGCCGATAAGCAGCATATTTTAGTCTATGCTAGCGACGCATTAAATCAAATGAATTAAGCAAGCAACCTTTCTCCACTTATAATGGCACCCAAAGGGATGGTGTAACTATCTTTAGAACCACTGATCGTTCACATAACCCACACGCTGAAATCAATATAATTTAAGTCTATTAATTACGTTTTTATACATTCAAAAACGATTTTGTAATAAATATATGAATTTATTATAAGCAACAATTTGAGATCACTTAGTTATCACTTATCTCCATAGATGTTGTTACCTGTCTGGGGCAGTTATTCTTTTTTTTTAATTTAAATTCACAGCCATCAAATACACATACTTTTTTGGACATCAAAAGACTAAGTTAACTTGATGGCATATTGTCTTTACTATTGATTTGTTTTGTTTTTATTTTTCAAAAATAAATTAATTAGTAATAAATTATTCACTTTTTAAATCCCTTATATTAACTTCGCGGCCGTCTCTCTCTGTCTTGGGCTCGGCGGGCGGGCGGGCGGAAAAACAGAAGTCAAAAATGACCCACTTCCCATGATCCGATCGAACTGAAATTTGGCACACGGACCCGTCTCACCTAACAATGCATCGTATCAAAATTTCAGATCGATCGAACGTACCGTAATTAAATTAATGCATTTTTAGTTTATCCTTATATGAGGTATGTAATTCAAAATTCACTGTTTGTTATTGTTTTTCTTCTGCCAGTTTCACGTGAGTTTGAGTTGACGCCGACCGTCGTGCCGACACCCCCTCACATCCCACCCCCATTTATTAAAGACAAGGGACATCACTCGGTGTCAGTCTGTAAATGTTTGAAAATAATCAATACTGTTAGATATGTCTCATATATAAGGGATTTATAGTCAAAAACTTTGTTTTTACGGGTTTGTTTTATTCATACGTTTTTCACACAAGTTATTACAATAAATTTCCCTTGGGTTCTCAAGGATGAGTTAACAACAACTACATGCACAGTAATTAAAAAGAATTCCACAATATAATTGTGCTATTTTATAATTATTCTCCAATTATAAAATTGCGAAGTATTAGGAATTCATTTTGACTATTTATGTAAGTTAAAAGACGGTGACCCGTCAAAACGGCCCCGACATAACGGCCCCTGTCAAAACTTGAACTATCCCTTAACCCGTCGTTGGGTCGTTGGGCCACCATCGTGAACTGCTCACTATCTCATGCCATTTGTCCCGGTCCTGTGCTGCCCTTTGAGAGTCGCTGAATGACAGGCCGGTCCACTTTGATATCGTCCTCCCATCTCTTCTTTTGTCTGCCTCTTTTCCGTCCCCCTTTTGGACTGTGCCTTGCAATATAGTCTTTGCGAGACCACCAGTTCTTGTCACGTGTCCGTACCATCGTAGTTTCATCTTCTTAATGGAGGTGAGAAGGTCCTCGTAGGGGCCAATGACAGTATTCAGTGTGTTGCGGACCGCTTCGTTTGTGATGTGCGCTGTGTAGGAGATGTTCAATATCTTTCTGAAACATCTCATCTCTAGCGCATTGATTCTTCTTTGGAGGTCTGCAGTGAGCGTCCAAGCCTCACAACCATACAAAAAGACTGACATCGCCAGAGAGCGCATTAGTCGGATCTTTGATCTCAAGGAGAGTTTCTTGCTTTGCCAGATGTGCTTTAGTTTACTCAATGCTGCCATTGTTTGGGCTACTCTGGCAAGAATTTCTGGCTTTGAGCCTTCGTCAGATATTATGGCCCCTAGATATTTGAAGGTGGAGACTTCTTCGAGTTTTTGCCCGTTTATCCGAATCTCACTTGTGAATTTTCTATTTGCCATGGCTTTGGTCTTTTCTGCATTGATTTCCATGCCGTACGCCTTTGCTGTTTTCTCTAGCTTTGCAAGGAATTCTTTTAGTTCGTCCTCGCTACCAGCTAGGCCGTTTTGACCGGGGCCATTTTGTCGGTTAACCGTCAATACTTAAAATATAATTTAATTATTTAAAAAATGTTTATGCATCTACGTTGAACTCACAAATTTAAAAAGATTATATATATACATACACACAGAGAGAGATAGATTTAGATTTACCTTTAATTAGGAAAAAAATATACTAATAAATAAACGTACATTTGAGAATTACCGCTAACCAAAGAACTTTGCTTTATTATTTAAATAATCTCCTGTGATGCTGAGCTTGGCTAAATTTAATTTGAACAAGTTCTCTTGGAAAATACTGGTTAGTAATTAAATTCACCCAAATGATATTTTCGTACCAAGAAGCTGTCAGTGGAGACAATATAAAAACCTAATCAAGCTGCGTCAAATTGTCATTGGTGTTTTCTTTGTCCCATGGAAGCCATACAAATTCATATTTGTCTTTTTAATTTTACAAATTATTGTTCATTAATGTATTTTAGACAAACTGAGAAATTTGCACTGCACGGTGTGACGTCACTAAAACTTAAATTGTTGTTCATATTCTTCACGAGTTTTCGTTTCTTGGAGAAACAAATTGCATAGAAATGGGTGTTGCGGTGTAGAACACATTATAATTATAGAACCAGTGGAGATCACGCTATAGAAGCAGTGGAGATCACGCTATCAAACCAGGGGAGATCACGCTATAGAAGCAGTGGAGATAACGATGTAGAACCAGGGGAGATCACACTATAGAAGCAGTGGAGATAACGATATAGAATCAGGGGAGATCACACTATAGAAGCAGTGGAGATCACGCTATAGAACCAGGGAAGATCACGCTATAGAAGCAGTGGAGATCATGCTATAGAAGCAGGGGAGATCACGCTATAGAAGCAGTGGAGATCACGCTATAGAAGCAGTGGAGATCACGCTATAGAAGCAGTGGAGATCACGCTATAGAAGCAGGGGAGATCACGCTATAGAAGCAGTGGAGATCACGCTATAGAAGCAGTGGAGATCACGCTATAGAAGCAGGGGAGATCACGCTATAGAAGCAGTGGAGATCACGCTATAGAACCAGGGGAGATCACGCTATAGAAGCAGGGGAGATCACGCTATAGAGCCAGTGGAGATCACGCTATAGAACCAGGGGAGATCACGCTATAGAACCAGGGGAGATCACGCTATAGAAATAGAACCAGGGGAGATGTTTACTTGCAGAGAAAACTTTAAACTCATTAGAGTGTAGTCAGCCTGCCATACATACTTCACAAGATGGCAGTTGTAAGTCGGATACACTACAGCACATGTACCTTTAGCTCCTAACACATAATAGCACACCTACCTTTAGCTCATAACACATAATAACTCACCTACATTAAGCTCATAACACATTACAGCACACCTAACTTTAGCTCTAAACACAGCACACATACCTATAGCTCCTAACACAGCACATATATCTTTATCTACTAGCACAGCACACCTACCTTAAGCTCCTAACACAGCACACCTGCCTTTAGCTCCTAACATAGCACACTTACCTTTAGCTCATTACACATTACAGCACACTACTTTTAGCTTCTAAAACAGCACACATACCTTAGCCTTAGCTCCTAACACATCACACATACCTTCAGCTCATAAGTCATTGGACCAGTCAGATTCTCACTCTATTTCTACCTGTGTATTCAAACTCCTCCGCTACACCCCACTCACAACTCCACACAACCGTAAGAGTGATGAAACTGTAACAACTTGTTACTAATAAAAGTTTCCAATATCTTGACGTGGCTGTACACAGACTCGTAGGCATGTATTGTTTACATCTGTTTTCTTGTTGTAATTTAGCTGATACTTCAACCCAGGTGACAATTAATCCCTACCATTCTTGTTGAAAGTGTTATAGAATATAAATGTTGTAAAGAAATAAACGTATCACTTTGATATTTAACACAGTGTTTATTTTCACATCAGATCTAAGTACAACTAATTACCTCCCATGCCAGCCCCCACCCCCACTTTAACCCTCCCCCTCTCCCCACTTATACCCTCCCCCCAACAAACAACCTTTGTTGCCACTCATGGGTATGATATCCTCATTCCAAAAAATCTCTTCTATAACCAATGTTGTAACTACTAATAACCTTGAATTATGTTTACCTGCCCAGTTAAACATTCAAAAATAAATTTCAATAAATTGGCTGTGAGGGTTGAGATTTAAACCTTTGATCTTCATCTTTGGCCCAGTGTTTCTCATACAACATTCCTTGAGGCACAAGAAACTAAAATAATGTATACAACTTTTTTTTTAAATTATAAATCAATTATTTTTTTTTAGTGGGTTCAAATTCAAGGGCGTGATTTATTATTTTTTTCAGAAAATGTCAACTTTTGAGTCAAACTGCTTTTGACAGTGACAGAAAATTGGGTAAAGATTTCAAATCAATAAAAACAATGTTAGTCATCCCAATCTAAGTGCACCTGGGGTTTAGGGTCGGATTTAGACTTGATTGTGCCCTAAGCTATTTGAGACATGGGGGACCTTTTGAAGCCCAGATATTTTGTCAGTGCCAAATATGAAGAAAAAAAATTCTAATGGGCCCCCTAAGAAACCGGGGGGGGGGCCCTAATCTATAGATTGTTTACCAAATAGGTAAATCTAGCACTGCTGGGGTGGTCTGAGTGAACTTATTTGGTTTAACACTGCCACAGAATGATTGGTTGGTTTAACACTGCCACAGAATGATTGGTTGGTTTAACACTGCCACAGAATGATTGGTTGGTTTAACACTGCCACAGATTGATTGGTTGGTTTAAACACTGCCACAGATTGATTGGTAAATGCATAAAATAAAAACAGGGTATTAGTAGGCCTGACAGGACGTAACACAACAGCGAACGTTTCGGCAAAGAGCCTTCTTCAACGGACAAATAGTACACAAATGAAACGAATAAAATGAAATAATAGAAAAAAACACTTAGCTGCGGTGAAATCCAAGTAGTCCAGTAAAGATAAAGCAAGGAGAGAAAAGTAAGAGCTTAAATAGGAAAGGAAAATCACAGATTGATTGGTTGGTTTAACACTGCCACAGAATGATTGGTTGGTTTAACACTGCCACAGAATGATTGGTTGGTTTAACACTGCCACAGATTGATTGGTTGGTTTAACACTGCCACAGAATGCTTGGAAGTTAGTGAACATGATTCAATAGATTTATACATTATACATGGAATGGTGCTTTAGTGCATCAAATAAATTAAACATCATTTTTCCATTTACATGTACTTAGATTTTTCATCTATTTTTCCATTATTTATTATTACATTTGAAGGATTTCACCAATTTCTCTGCTACTTTTACACCCATTCTATAAGTGCATCACTTTTAAAAAAATCATTTTTCAAAATAACACTTTGGCAATAAAGTAGACTGGAATCTCTGATTATTCACACTCTTCTGGAATTCAAAGTAGGATTGAGAAAATGCTTATGGCAATCATGCAAAGACCAGTGGTTTACAACATTTTTCTCAAGTAGAATCATTATTTAACTGTCTGATTTGAGAAAAACTTTTCACACATTCTTACTTGAGAAAAAAAAATTTCATGGAAAGATACACTCAAAATTTTGGCTGGGAGATATTTAAATGTTAAAAACATTGCTTCACTCTAATCCGTGAACTGGCTCAAATAAAGATAACACTTCTCATTGGTCTATCAACATGTAAAAATAAATGGCCAATCAAAGCTTGTAGTTTATGCTTCAGTCAGATCATCATTGAAATAGAGTTGAATGGACTGAAGGTAAGTATCATCATTCATGCTCAGCTGGTAGAATTCCTCGTCCTCATCTTCAATTCCATTCTCAGTAAGGGTTTTACTCATGTCCAGATTTTTGCCTTCATATTTCCAAGTGTAGCTGCCGGCATGGGCGTTGTATTTCATGTAGCGTTCCTGGACCTCGGACAGGATTTCTTCAGAACAAACCTGGAGTTAACAAAATCATCAGTCCTAGTAATGGCACTTGTCTTCAACAAAATTTGATTTCATTAAATCTGCCTTTTGTATAGCTAATAAATGACACAGTGTCTATTAACATGATACTTTAAATAGGCAATAGTAAAAGAGGGGTTAAAATAGAACTAATAGCAGAGAATATTTAAGGAAAATTAACATAAAACTCAGGCCACACTTACAACACCCTATTAAATACTTAACTTTTAAAGGTGTTGGCGGCTGAAAGGGTTAGTAAGTAGGTAGTGGGATGAGAGTCACATAACCAAACAACCAAAATTAATCAAATATTTTTGTGAACTGAGATTTAAATAATTAACCAATCATCAAAATTTTGTTCTTGATATAAAACAAGAAATATCATAAGCATCAATTTTCAATAGTTTTATCTGTAGTAAGTAGACCATTTCAAGTAAAACTCATACACATTCATCATATCCCCCATGTAGTAAGTAGACCATTTCAAGTAAAACTCATACACATCATCATATCCTCCATGTAGTAAGTAGACCATTTCAAGTAAAACTCATACAATTCATCATATTCCCCATTTAGTAAGTAGACCATTTCAATTAAAACTCATACATATTCGCTATATCACCCACCTCAATAACCTGCTCTTGTGACGTCAGTGTGTTGACTATTTTGATCAGCCGGGTCTTCTGAGAAAGGATGCCAACCAAATAGGCATCATCTTTCCACCATGGGCGTCCAAAGTCATTGGCCCAGTTGGAGTCTGGGTACGGGGGTGGTATGTGAACAAATCTGCCGTTGGGGCAATAAGGAATGATACAGTTGGTCTGTGGGTCGACATGAGTGCGAATCTGTAAAAAAATGAACATTTGCTATAATTTTTTGAAGTTTAAATTAATATAATTTTAACAATATGACATTGCTTTGCTAGTAAACAACTGGTTTTGCTTAGATATTTTTTTTAATATCATAATTAATTTTTGCACACAAAAAATAGCATTTGTTAATTGTGAAAATTCAACAAATTAAAAAAAGAAAATTCAATATTTAAAAATAGAATGTAATAAAAAGTACAATGACTTGCTTCTTTTGTTTTGCTGTTGAACCAATGAGAAATGTCTTTCCCAGCAGAGAGTATGACAGGCTTGAGTAGTATATCTCCTGTCACAATGAAATTTTACAAACAAAACAATTCATTACAAACTTTGAAATGTGTTATTGTTACCATACAACTACATACTAATTTAAATGTTTAAAATATTAACTTACTTGCTAAGTCTAATTCATTTTGTGGTTGCATCAGGTTTAATGACCAAATAGCCCGTTAATGGTAATAAATTTTAGTAAATATTAATCATAATTAATATTATTTAGCCTAAGCAAAATTTCATATTCAAAATGCTCAAGCCTACATTTTAATCCATTATCATTAATTGCGCCATTACCAAGGCCATAATGCATTATAATTTAAAATAATAATCTTAATAATAATACATTAATTTAATGTCCTTAATACATGATCATGATTTGAACATGCCTACATATTATTTTATTGTTACTTTACAAAATTAGAAATGATGTAACTGTAATAGTTTAATAGTATTAGTGTCTACTGCCAAGTACTGCTACTAATAATTAAAACTAGGGTAAATTCGGAGTTGACGTTCCCACATTCATGGCCGCCATCTTTGTTGCTATGCAAACGTGACACGAAAATTGGAAAATTCAACTATTAAAATTCTAAAACTAAACCTAACCTTAACCCTAAATTCATAATTATATCTATAGTCTATACCTAACCCCAAACCTAAACTAACAAATAAAAATTATAAAACTGAACCTAAATAACGCAGGAAGAGAACGCAGAATTAATTGCTATATAACTATTTGGGAACGTATAATCTGATTCACCCAAAACTAGTATTAGTATTAGTTTTTAAGTTTTATTAGCAATACTAATAGTAGTATAAGTACTAATATTAGACTAATACAGACTAAAATTTAAAATCTATTACTATTACAAATTCTCATTTTTAAATACCTTTATATTTTTCACACAACGGGGTCAGGTTATAAACTTTTCCTAAAAAGGAAACCCATAAATCATCTGTTGTATTGTGAACAGAAACTTCTTTGGGCGTATAATACTTTGAACGACCTGTTATAACCATTTTTGTAGAATCTTGAACTACACTAAGTTTTCGTTGTCAATGTCAACAGGAACTAGGGTTTTATTGGATTTCTTATTAGAGATTTCGGTTAAATAAATCAAAGAAAACAATACTTAATATTAATTTTGAAATTTTACATAACATTAACTTTTAAAGCAAAGTGAGTGTATTGAGTTTTATTTTTAATTTTATTTGTATTTTAAAATTATGTATATTTATTTTAAAAATGAGAATATCATGAAAGATTTGTTCGGTACTAATCAAAGCTCTTGATTTTACATTTTAGTTCTACGGTGATAACTTTGTTTATATTCCGTAAAATTTTAATATTAGGTATTTTTTAAAATGGAAAATAATAATAATTAACAATTTTTATTTCTGACTCTAAATAGTGACATTGACTTGAATTTTCTTAGTGCTATCTTTATGTACTAAAATAGTTACATGATATTAATTTCACCCATTTGTGCATGTCCTATGTGACCCTTAATTTTAATATCAAAGCCTATCAGCCTATCACTAAGCCAACTTTATGGTTATCTTAAATTTCAAAAAAGTATTCCTTAATTTTTAGCAACTAATAATGTGGCTTCATTGTTTCACTTAAAATGTTGAACACAGATTAAATAAACATTTCTAGACCCAGCATTGATTATTGAACTGTCAGTTTATCGTGACAAGCAAACTCCTACTGAGGTAAGTTATGCCATATGACGGAGATCAAGCCACTGGTTCACTGACAAAACGGACTCCGACATAATGGCCCCGACAAAACGGCCCTGGACTAATAGTAAAAAATACAATCAAATATTATATTCGTATTTTTACTCACGGTCAGGTTTAGTTCACAAGAAACAATAATAATGACATTACAAGAATGAATTTAATAGCCTTCACTCAATATGGTACCAAGTCACGGTTGTTTCTTGACAATTTATAATAACATCACAATAAATAATTTTACATTTTTACCACTTTTTTTAAGGGTGAAAAGGTTGACAAAAGCTTAAAATGCAAAAAAAAAGAAGTAAATTTTTGGTTAAAAATGTAAACAATTTGTCAGGGACGTTTTGACGGGTCACCCAAGCCACTATAGCATCCATGATACCTCACAATATATATATGTAAATAATTACTTATAGTGGTCTTCTCTGTGTATGAAAAGTTGGATGATCTTGTCATGGAATTGAAGACAAACAGAAATTTGACCCCAAAAGGTGTAGGGATAGATGAATCAAGGAATGCAATAATCATTCAATCCTTGATTGAATTTATGTATCAATTAATCTGTGATTGAATATTAACTATCAAAACTTTATAATTTTGTTTATTTCAATAATTATGAATCAACAGGTTAAATAGAATCAACTAATTAAATAGAATCAACAAGTTAAATAGAATCAACAAGTTAAATAGAATCAACAATTTAAATAGAATCAACAAATAAATGGAATCAACAAGTTAAATAGAATCAGTAATAAATGGAATCAACAAATTAAATAGAATCAGACAAAAACAAAGAAATTTTGTGTGGATCAAAGTTTATTTATCTCAACATTATTCACATAACAACATTTCACATAACAACATTTCACATAACAACATTTCACATAACAACATTTCACATGCCATTTATTTGGTTAGTATTCATGATTCTATGTCATTAACTTCTGTATATCAATGATAAATGAAAACATGATAGTATTGATAATGAAGCAAAATTTTCAGTTTATAATCTTTCTAAAAATAATTTCAACAATTATTTCTCAAGTCAGGAATGTATGGTTGTAAATCATACAAACATGGTAAATTATTGTCTATATATGGTGGTAAATCATACAAACATGGTAAATTATTGTCAATATATTGTGGTAATTCATACAAACATGGTAAATTATTATATTGTTTCATCTTCAACCTGCCCAAAAGAGAGTAACTTTTGGATCTTTTATTACCCCCCAACCCCCTTGCCGCATACATACTAATTGTGAACCATATTTATAGAACTATTCATTTATTATTAATAAAGGACATAATTGTTTTGAGACACATTACTTTCAATTTTTTCCAACTCCTCCTATACGTGAAACACATCCTTCACTTTCCACCCTGTACTGGCATTAGAGGTTTTCAAAGTTTCTTAAGTTATTCTACATTAGAGGACTTTTAATTAAATTAGATTTAATCACAGAGAAAAGATTTTTGAAAAGATAAAAAAATTCCCAACAGCTGAATAAAACAATTGCACTTCAACAATCACTGAGCAACCACAACTATGTTTTAGTAAACAATTTTTGCAGATCTTGCACGGCTGTGTCTATATCCTGCTTGGTGGTTTCCCTTCCAACAGAGATCCTCAGAGCTCGCCTGGCAACAAACTCAGATACACCAGTAGCCAGGAGAATGTGTGACGGCCTGAGGACGATAAATCAACAACGTAAATCACGTTGGTAAATTGTCTGGTGCATAACTGTGTGACACCTGGTGGCCTGTGTACGCTTCACCATCAAGTCATTCTGAACGTAGGAGCAGTGAAATATTTTTAGACATTCATCTGAGGCTGTCATTTAATGTTCACAAGTGGATCATTTATTACTGAAAATAAATCTGATTGTAATTTATAAATGAAAACAAATCTAATTAAAATTTATAACTTAATACAAATCTGATTATAATTTATAACTTAATACAAATCTGATTATAATTTATAACTGAAAAAAAATCTGATTATAATTTATTTAATCAGGATGTAGTCTCCTCTGAGAGGACAACTCTGACCACAAAGCCCTTCAAGGAGAGAGAACCCCATGAGGTTATAACATGAAACTTAACTCTTTTTCTCCGGATCAACGTTACCATCGTTGATTTTAAAATGACGTTTTTGACGTATCGACGATGCGAGCGTCGAATTATTAAAACTGAATTGTTTCGTTTCTTTCCTTAGCTATTAAACGAAAATTAGTTTTAATGTAATCTAGAATGATTTCCCTTGAATAAAAAGTTGGAAATTCTTTGTTTGAATGTATTTTCACCGCAAAAGAAGCGTTTGAAAGGCTTGTTTTTATTTTCGTTTTTACATTTGTTTACAAACATGGATATTCAACCAGGGCATCTGGTTATCGATCTAATATTATTTTAAATACTACGATGATGAACAAGAAAAAGGTATTCTTTTTTATGATGATTTACATAGTAATTTTAAATTTCCGATGAATCATACGCCTAGTACTAGTAGTTGTAGTGAAATTGACAATGAAGTTGACAAGTCATCTGTTGATAAACAACAAGCCCCGCCTTCGTCTCAAATGCCTTGATGAACTGGTAATATTTCTACTACAAATAATAATATAGACAATGTAGAGTCTAATTTGAAAGCTGCTAAACTATTTTACTAAAATTAAGTGCAATTTTAGGTCGAATTTAAAATAATTTCTTGTTGCACTACACAGTATAGCTTCCAGTTCCATTGTAAACAGTTCAATTTTCCAATTATTTTCCTGTATAGGTGACCATGGATATTGAGCTATAATTTTTTATTTGTTTGTTTTTTTAATGTGAAATTATTTCTGTTTGCTGTAAATGTGAATATAGATCAGATAAAACACCATTTTATTACATTTTGGATAAAAATCTAAATATTTGTGACTTTGAAAGAGGTTTTGTAAAACAAATGTGTTGTTTTTTAAATTTTAAAAATATTTTCACTAAAACAAAATCATGTTATTTTATTAAAATAAAGTTATGAGTCTGTGATGCCTGAAAACTTCATTCTTTTCCCTTTAATTCAATACCAAATATATCATTATCTGTTAAATAATAAAAAAGTTATTAACATTTTAAGATAGTATGGTATCCCGCGACAAATTTCCAGAATAGATAATTCCCTCAGAATGAGGAAAACTATTCCGGAGAAAAAGAGTTAATGCCTGTGACCAACCAGCTGATGGTTCATTTTATGATAAACTTAGCTTACTGAACCATAATTTCATTATACATCATTATTGTAGTTAGGATATGAATCTTTTACATCAAATTCAATCTCCCTAGACAAAGAATACACAGCTGATATGAAGGTCTGACCTGTCTTGTGCGTGGCAAGCTGCTCCAACACTGGCTTGAATGGATGGGACTCGAGACAGTATCTCATGACCTTTTAAAGCAACAAAGACAAGAATATTTAAGCTGATAAAATTTAAGGGTCTACCGATATCTTTTTTTCCGACATGAGTATTTGTTAGGACAATATACCAGTTGTCATATTTGATAACGTCATTCTTAAATTTATGACTCGTAACTATTTATATTTTATATAACTCATTTAACATTGTATAAACAGTAAAATTTATCTTTAAACGAAGTTTCTGATGTGCTAACAAGTTCCAGTTGACACATCTATCATGACCTACATATGACTCGTGACAAAGCGAACTGTCCTCTATAAAAATGTACAAATAAAATTAGGAACTCCTTTTTGAACCTTCAACTTTGACTCATAATTAATTCTAACCAATAGTAAAATGGCTTTTGCACACAGCCACCTTTTATGAATGAAACAATGAGAACAAAGCAATAGTAAGAGTCCAAATGAGGTTGAGGGATGAATAACCGTAGGAAGAAATGAGATAGCTCATGTGTACTATAAACTATTAAGTTCCAATGATCCTAATTATATGATATTGTTTTCATATAATATTTAATCCCCCTATGTGTGTGTGAAGAAGATTTGATTAAAAGCAGAATATGTTGAAATAATGCTGGGTGTTTTACAACTGGATATCCCAGCTAAAACATGTTTTAAACTTTCACGTTTAAGGTGAGGAATATGAACTGCTATGCTGGGGAATTTACCTTCCATTGAATTGTGGCCGATGAATGAGACGTTTGATGTGTTTGGGAGGCGCTGGCTGTCCTTGAACCTTCCATTGAAGCAGACGGAGTCTCCAAAAGACGCCTGGAACAAATAAACAAACTACTAATGTCTACTATATTTCTAACAAGGGTGACCCAACCATCGCACCTTATTTATAGAAATGTTTTGTTTAGGGCTGTGGAAATTAACTATTTATTAATCCATTAATCATTAAAAAATTTAATCGAATAAAATTAATTTGATCGATTAAAATTTAAGAAAATATTTCTAATATCTTTTTTTTCCAATTTATTAATAATTTATATTTTTTGTTACTTACATACTTTTCCCTTCGTATTATTATTATTTATTTAGATGTGCATACGTAAACAAAAAGGTTTTTCTTCCTTATTTCTTGCATAGCAGAATGAATTTTCTGTGTTAGGTCAAAAAATTTGGTAGCCATGGAATTACGACTTAACCGATTTCGCGAAATAATGAAATCAGAATTTTTATTAAAACTTATGACGGCACATGAATTTTGACAGCACATTGATTTTTTGGTGTCAGTTGTCTCTTACTTCTAGTTTCTCCTCCAAATAATCCCTGGCTTGTTGCATGTTAGAGCTGTACAACTCCAAGTTGACACACACGAGCTCGGCGGCCTTCAACAGACAATCAGGGAAAAGTATTTCTAAATATTTCATAACACGATTTTTATCTATTTTAAAATCCCAGAATTTAAAAATGTTATCTATTTTACCATTCATGAAATAAAAATTTTCATCTATTTTACGATCCATAAATTTTTTTGTTTCTTTCAATTCAGTTTTCCATTTCTATAATGGCAAATGCCATCTCATCAACAAATGTATAAATGTATCCAGTACTTACTTTCCCGAGCCCTGCTATCATAGGTGTGTTCTCTGTGCTGTAAAGAAAGGCAATGCATCAATTCTTTCTCTTTTTAAATCCCTTATATTAACTTAGAAATCTTGTCTCTCTGTCTCTCTCTCTCTCTGTCTGTCGTCATCTCTTCGTACGTCGGGGGGAAAAACAAAAGTAAAAAATGACACACTTCCCGTGATGCCTTCGAGCTAAAATTTGGCACATAGACTCATGTCACCTAACAATGCATCGTATCAAAATTTCAGATCAATCGAACGTACCATAATTAAATTAATGCATTTTTAGTTTATCTCTATATAACATATGTACAGTAGAACCCACTTAACTCGAGCCCGGTAACTCGTCAGCTCTATTAAGTCGACGTTTTTTATTGGAACCGCCAAATTCTCTCTTAATTCGATTATTTTAAGTTGCCGAAACCTAATAACTTGAGCAGATGCGTAACTAGGGTTTTGGCGCCGTAGGCTAATTTATTTTTGGCGCCCTTGATAAATTGACAAGTTTCAGCTTTTTTCATTTGTTAGAAAAAAATAATTGAATTTCTCTTATTTTATTTATGACAATAATTACATAGTCTGACAGTGACAGTCATACAACGTCAATATAAATAATGCATAAGACAGGAACAATACTAATTTACGGTTTATTATTTACTAAATCAGGGGTGGGCAAACTTTTTAGGGCGAGGGCCGCATTAGTAAGAAATATACCATCAAGGGGCCGCACCTAACCTAAATTTAGCATCGAATCAAGTAAAACCATCCATCTTTAACATACATTTATTGATTTTTTCAGTATAACCGCAGGCTTCCGCGGGCCGCAAAAAACTCCGTAGCGGGTCGCATGCGGCCCGCTGGCCGTAGTTTGCCCACCCCTGTACTATTTAATACCAAATAAATTGGTGGATAAAACGGGATATTTTTTCGTTAATAAAAACTACAGCAAAATTTGAAGTCTCATGTATTATAAATAAAAACAATAGTGTCAATGTGTCATACTCATTATCTAATATATAACGATAGAAACTCACAATTAAAAGTAAATTTAAGTAACACTCCACCGATCCACTCCTATGTCCTATATCAAAGGTTCAAAGCTTAAATTTTCTTGCTTTAATGTTTGCAAACTTAGTGATTATTTCATCAAAGTTTATTTAACTGGTAAGTTCATGTTCGATGGAAAGAAGAACTGGAGATGATGTGCGTTGTTGACCTGAAGTCGATCTCAATTAATTCTTGATAATTTTGTAGTTTGCTGAAACTCCTTTGGTTGGCATTGTAAGAAATGTTTTTAGAGCTCGTTCGATATTCGGGTACGATTCTTGCAATTCCAATGTATCAAGAACATTTAGAAGATCTAAATGAAACATATCAACTGGTTTTTTGTTTTGCAATAGTTCAATCATTTGGCGTTTAAAGCATTTTATTTCATTATCTTATCTTATCTATACAGACGCTCCTTCTATGCAGAAGATAATTGCGTCCACAGACCATGACAGATGATCTGTTGGCAAGTGATGCAGCATTCACAGGCCACGGCTTTGTGGGTTCCACGCATTACCCAGCCGCCTAACTAGTGTTAGGTACCCATTTGGAGCTGGGTGACTCAGGGACGCCCTAGGCCTCGGGGAAAAATCCTTGCCTTCACATGGAATCGAACCCGTGACCATCGGTACGACAGTCGAGCGCGCTGCCACTCGACCACCGCGTCCCACTTATAAATTGCTCTTTATTTATTTCAGATTTCGAGTTAGGGAAACTGGCGTAATAGACACAGAATAATCAAGGACAATGTTGATATTGAGAGGGGGGACAGCGATAGAGGCTAGAAGGCTTGACAGGAAAGAGAGGCGGTGTCTGATGTTTCATATGAAAGAAGCCAACTTTCTTTGACATGCCGACATAAGCCCATGAGAGGAGACACCTTCCCTCCCCTCCCCCACTTTACTTCCTCGACAGTAAGATGGGGGGATAGTAAGAGTTTTCTGTTTAAAAGAAAGACTGTAAAATCATATTGACATTTGTATGATAAGAAGCCCCGCAAAGGCCACAAACATAATAAAAATAATATAATGGTTTCAATGAAATATATTTAAATATAATTAATTATTCACTTTTTTTGTTATGGAGGATAAAAGAGAAATACAGTCGGACCTCGCTAAGTCAAACTTCCCTAGGTCGAAAACCTCCCTATATCGAATTAATTGTTAGGTCCCGGCCAATTTCCATTAGACAAATGTATTTTAGATCTCCTTAACTCCAAGATTTTTGGCTTTCAACCTCTCTTAGTCGAATTTTCCAAGGCGTTTGGGAAATTATTCTGGATTGATATTTCAGAACACGTGTTCCGTAAATGGACAAAATTCTTATCTTAGTGCATTCCACGAGGGATTAAGCGACCCTTGCAAGTAAAAAAAATGACAAGGACAAGAAAAAGGAGTGGTAACTAATTCACTTCCCTTTGCTGCATGCTGTGACTCTTTTTAAAAAGAAAATCTTACTCCTCCCATCCCCACTATGGAGGGAGTAAAGTGGGGGAGGGGAGGGAAGGTGTCTCCTCTCACGGGCTTATGTCGGCATGTCAAAGCAAGTTGGCTCCACTCAAATGAAACATCAGACACTGCCTCAATTTCCTGTCAAGCCTACTAGCCGGTATGGCCGTTCCCCCCACCTCTCAATATCTACATTGTCCTTGATTAATCGGTGCCTATTACGCCATTTTCCCTTACTGAAAAACTCCGTAAGTCGATTTTTTTTTCGGTCCTTTTGAGTTCGACTTAGAGAGGTCCGACTGTATTTATTTAAATACAAATTTAAAAATTTGAGATTTAGTGGCGCCCTTTTGAGCTGGCGCCCTTGGCAACTGCCCCGATGCCAACCCCTTGTTACGCCACTGACCTCGAGCACAAAAGAGGGCCAAATTTGCCACTTAGCGTTGGTTATCTCGATCCCCATGACCAATCGCCAGCTTTTGAAAATGTTAGATGTGATTTTTTATAACCAAGGGAAGGCATCAAATTTCTGCATCGCGAGGTCTGCTGGTGACGTCACAGCCCGCTTGCGTTCAGCTCTCAGTGCTGTGTTATAACTTACTTCTGGTACCATACCAATCACCAGCTTTTGAAAATGTTAGTTATCGTTGCCACTCACCATCTCGCTACCGTATTTTCGCTCTTGTTTTATAAAAAGTTTTACGATTGGTTACGTTTATGCTAGCTAACCAATAAAATTGATCGTTCAATTACAGTTCACGCGGCTTTAATGTTGTTCACATTTTAACATCGCTGCACTGTGTGTTAGTTCTCGTACTATGCTTTGTCCACTAAGAGAGTTTTTTAAAAAAAAACGTTCACTAGCCATACTCATTTTTTAAAGCAAATATCAGTTTCGATATTAATGTGGTAATCTTACATCAAATGGCTTTAACTCGCAGGAAAACTGTCACTAAAAGACCGAACTCAAATTTGAGGACCAATTAATCGCCCGGTATCTTTGTTACGTCTTTCTAATGACACTCGTAATATAAATAGTAACAATAACAGTCGCGGCCTTGACTTTGACCTTGTTCATATCATACGCGCACTTTGTGTTAGCTCTTGTACAGTGCGTCAAAAACTAAGCAAAGTAAAATTTAAACCCAAAAAATCTTTCCTCAGCCGCAGGCGAACTAAACTAATAGTGATGACGTGTATATTATTTATAGACCGGAATAGTAAGAAAATGCTGATGTCACGGTCGCTCGCGTATTGGTTCTGGTATTCTGCCGCAACACAACAAAATATTAACTCCGCGTTATAAGTTTATACCGAAGTTACGGCTAACCGGTTAACCGTTAACAACCTTATCATGTACATAAAGAAATTTCAAGCACATGTTAATATTTTGCCGCCATATTGGTTTTCGTTTAACTCGATGATCGGTTATCTCGGCGCCATTTTTCATACCCCAAGGCCGTCGACTTAACCGAGTTCCACTGTAATTCAAATTCACGGTTTGTTATTGTTTTTCTTTCACGTGCCAGTTGGGTTCACGCATTGACGCCACCCGTCGATGTCCACACCCCCTCCCGTCCCTTCCCCCGGTTTTAAAGCCAGGGGATATCACCAGGTGTCAGTCTGTAAATGTTTGTAGTGTTTGAACATAATCAATACTTTTAGTTATGTCTCATATATAAGGGATTTATAGTCAAAAACTTTGTTTTTACGGGGTTGTTTAATTAATAAACACAGTCACAGCATGAACCTATTTAAAAATACAGACGTCAATCTGTTATATCAATTAACAATTTTAACATTTCATGATATTCTTATCTTAAAACAAATGTAACAGATTTTAAAAATATTTTTGTTTTAATGTTCATTAAAGAAATGTTGTATGCTGTTTTTGCCCTCAACATAAAAGACAGTATATAAAAACTTTTGTATGTTTGATGAACTCAGTATCAGACTTGAGTACTGTTGTATGTTTGATAAACTCAGTATCAGACTTGAGTACTGTTGTATGTTTGATGAACTCACTATCAGACTTGAGTACTGTTGTATGTTTGATGAACTCAGTATCAGACTTGAGTACTGTTGTATGTTTGATGAACTCAGTATCAGACTTGAGTACTGTTGTATGTTTGATGAACTCAGTATCAGACTTGAGTACTGTTGTATGTTTGATGAACTCAGTATCAGACGTGAGTACTGTTGTATGTTTGATGAACTCAGTATCAGACTTGAGTACTGTTGTATGTTTGATGAACTCAGTATCAGACGTGAGTACTGTTGTATGTTTGATGAACTCAGTATCAGACGTGAGTACTGTTGTATGTTTGATGAACTCACTACCAGGACAACGATATATTTTACATAAAACCTTGTAAGATTAAGAAATTGTTAAACAATCATTTACGTGACAGTTGTCTTGTCTCACCATGGTCTAAAATTGTTAAACAATCATGTACATAAAAGTTGTCTTGTCTTACCCTGGTCTAAAATTGTTAAAAATAATGTATGTGACAGTTGGCTTACCCTGGTCTAAAATTACGCTCCTGTCCTCCACCAAAAAACATGGGATATATCGGAGTGCTGGTTCCTGGGTTCAACACATAGACGGCTCCTATACGTGGCCCATAGAACTAAGTGCAAGAACAGTGCATAGCTTTTCTTTTTAAATTGTTCTTTGGAAAGTTTAATAAAGAATTCTTTATTTTTTAATGCAGTTTTAAAACATGTATTTCCCTACCACAGGTATTTTATTTTATCTAACACAATGATAGTATTTTTCGCTAGAGCACCAACCAAAATTCCCTGTAGTTTGAATTGGCCTCTATTTATAGTATAGTTGGGCCACGTGATATAGTGTTGTTCACAAGGGATTAAAATTGTATGAAGACAAAAGGAAAAGAAATATTGAAAACCATGAACTTATGCCTTGCTTGTACCTCTTAAAAACTTAGGGATGGTGTTGTGCAGCTTATTTCAGCTTGGATATTAATTTGTATGTGGTGATGTTTCAGTTGGATATTAATTTGTATGTGGTGATGTTTCAGTTGGATATTAATTTGTATGTGGTGATGTTTCAGTTGGATATTAATTTGTATGTGGTGATGTTTCAGTTGGATATTAATTTGTATGTGGTGATGTTTCAGTTGGTTATTAATTTGTATGTGGGTATTTTGGTTCAGTGTGGATGTCAATTAAATATCTCGTAATTTAAAGGATGATTTTTTTATAAAACTCAACCAACTAAAAAACATACAAGGATAAGACAACCCTTGAATACCTTATGTCCTACTATTGTTAAATAATCAACTCCGAGGTCCTCTACATTAACTGCAATTTTACCAATGGCCTGGGCCGCGTCAGTGTGTAAGAGAATTCTAGGGCTGTCGCCACGTTGTCTGTTGATGGATTTGATCCGTCTGCTAATTTCTGATACTGGCTGGATAAGTGGATTAAAAATATTTTCGTGTGCTCACATGTTCATTAAGATCAAGTTAAGGAAACACAGAAAACAGAATTATTCATTTCAAGCAAGTTTTCCCAACAGTCTTGTTAAATTTATCAGTAGTATTTTACTGCACATTTCATAGATCACCCACTTACAGCACTCATTACTGGCTCACTGTAAAACTGTTTTAATGGCTAATTAACATAAGATGATACCTGTATAACTCCAGTTTCATTGTTGGCCAGCATGACAGATATCATGACAGTGGATGATGTGATGGCAGACACAACGTCATCGACATGGACGGCCCCTGAAGACTTGCTGACAGGTAAAAATGTGACATCTGTCAGAGAAAGAAGGTCACAAAATGTCAGATCGGTTTTAAGTTTTAAAACTTTCCTTTTCTAAAACAGTTTTTTCAAATTTTGATTTACACGAGACAAGCACTAAAAAAAATATTTTAAAAAATAAACCTTTACTGATTGAAATAGAAGGAAGTAAAAAATGGGCCAAAGAAATGTGCACTGGGTGTGTGGCTGTAGGAAACTAGCTGATCATGACAGACACAGACTTTCTGACCACAGACATTCTCAAATAACAACCCACCAAGACAAAAGAAATAACATTTAGGAAGAAAACATGCAGCAAGAGCACATGATAAATATAAATACTTGAAGTTCATCTTGATGTAGTTTGAAGATGGGAAATATATCATTTAATAAATCATAGTTCATCTTGACTTAGTTTGGAGATGGGAAATATATCATCTAATGGCTTATAGTGGGAAAATATATCATCTAATAAATCATAGCTCATCTTGACGTAGTTTGAAGATGGACAAATATATCATCTAATAAATCATAGTTCATCTTGATGTAGTTTGAAGATGGACAAATAAATCATCTAATAAATCATAGTTCATCTTGATGTAGTTTGAAGATGGACAAATATATCATCTAATAAATCATAGTTCATCTTGATGTAGTTTGAAGATGGACAAATATATCATCTAATAAATCATAGTTCATCTTGACGTAGTTTGAAGATGGGAAAATATATCATCTAATAAATCATAGTTCATCTTGACGTAGTTTGAAGATGGGAAAATATATCATCTAATAAATCATAGTTCATCTTGATGTAGTTTGAAGATGGACAAATATATCATCTAATAAATCATAGTTCATCTTGACGTAGTTTGAAGATGGGAAAATATATCATCTAATAAATCATAGTTCATCTTGATGTAGTTTGAAGATGGGAAAATATATCATCTAATAAATCATAGTTCATCTTGACGTAGTTTGAAGATGGACAAATATATCATCTAATAAATCATAGTTCATCTTGATGTAGTTTGAAGATGGGAAAATATATCATCTAATAAATCATAGTTCATCTTGATGTAGTTTGAAGATGGGAAAATATATCATCTAATAAATCATAGTTCATCTTGATGTAGTTTGAAGATGGGAAAATATATCATCTAATAAATCATAGTTCATCTTGACGTAGTTTGAAGATGGGAAAATATATCATCTAATAAATCATAGTTCATCTTGACGTAGTTTGAAGATGGACAAATATATCATCTAATAAATCATAGTTCATCTTGATGTAGTTTGAAGATGGGAAAATATATCATCTAATAAATCATAGTTCATCTTGATGTAGTTTGAAGATGGGAAAATATATCATCTAATAAATCATAGTTCATCTTGATGTAGTTTGAAGATGGACAAATATATCATCTAATAAATCATAGTTCATCTTGATGTAGTTTGAAGATGGACAAATATATCATCTAATAAATCATAGTTCATCTTGATGTAGTTTGAAGATGGGAAAATATATCATCTAATAAATCATAGTTCATCTTGATGTAGTTTGAAGATGGACAAATATATCATCTAATAAATCATAGTTCATCTTGACGTAGTTTGAAGATGGGAAAATATATCATCTAATAAATCATAGTTCATCTTGACGTAGTTTGAAGATGGGAAAATATATCATCTAATAAATCATAGTTCATCTTGATGTAGTTTGAAGATGGACAAATATATCATCTAATAAATCATAGTTCATCTTGACGTAGTTTGAAGATGGGAAAATATATCATCTAATAAATCATAGTTCATCTTGATGTAGTTTGAAGATGGGAAAATATATCATCTAATAAATCATAGTTCATCTTGACGTAGTTTGAAGATGGACAAATATATCATCTAATAAATCATAGTTCATCTTGACGTAGTTTGAAGATGGACAAATATATCATCTAATAAATCATAGTTCATCTTGATGTAGTTTGAAGATGGACAAATATATCATCTAATAAATCATAGTTCATCTTGACGTAGTTTGAAGATGGGAAAATATATCATCTAATAAATCATAGTTCATCTTGATGTAGTTTGAAGATGGGAAAATATATCATCTAATAAATCATAGTTCATCTTGATGTAGTTTGAAGATGGGAAAATATATCATCTAATAAATCATAGTTCATCTTGATGTAGTTTGAAGATGGGAAAATATATCATCTAATTGCTCATAGTGGAAAAATATATCATCTAATTGCTTATAGTGGAAAAATATGTCATCTAATTGCCTATAGTGGAAAAATATATCATCTAATTGCTTATAGTGGAAAAATATGTCATCTAATTGCCTATAGTGGAAAAATATCTCATCTAATTGATTTTAATAGGAAAATATCTCATCTAATGGCTTATAGTGTGAAAATATATCATCTAATAAATAATAATTCATCTTGATGTAGTTTGGAGATGATCAAAACATTACCAGCTATTCCTTGGTCTTTGAAGTGCTCCAGTACAAGTTTGATGGAGTCATGTTCAATGTTGGATGTGATTAAATGAGGCTTGCTTCTCTTCACTTCCATATCACCAAAACTTTTTATCCCAGCCTCAGAAGCTTTTTGGTAGTATTGTACAGCTGTTTGCAAAACCCAATTATTACCCTGGAAAATATTATTGTAAAACTAACTGCCATTTTAGTGGAAACACCAAGCACATCCCTAGGCGATTTTAATGTACATATATATTTTTTTTAATTAATTTTTTTTCTCAATATTTGGGGGTGGGGTGGGGGATTTTGTCAGCTCTAGTGTTAGTTACTTTCAAAAAGGGAGGTCATTAGTATATGTCTCATGACCAAATATGTGGCATATGTTCATTATCACAGTAAAATTTCATAAGTGAAAAGCAAATCACGTTTTTGTGATTAGTTCTTTAACTCAATACCTTGTAAAATTATGTCCATGGAGTGACAAAATTTAATTTGAAGAAAACAATTAATCTATCCCACCTACTAAATCATTTCTGAAATAATAAAATTTTATGGAAGGCTGGAGTGGACAGTGACCAAAATAGAGTCAAAATGAGATGGCCGACAAATATCAATAAAACAGAGTCAATTACCTCGGTTCCTCCAGATGTGAAAATGATATCTGAGAAAGAAAACATAATGAGAAGATCAAGTGGAAAGTTTATTAAAAAGGTGAAAACATAATGAGAAGATCAAGTGGAAAGTTTATTAAAAAGGTGAAAACATTTTTAGTTGTTAGCTACTTTGCTCATTAATTTAACCAAAAATGTGAATATATTCTGAATAACAAATAATGGGAAAACTATCCTCTGGGTAATATATTTGCTAAAAATGAAACTAAATGTTGCAATGGTAATCTTAGTGATGTTACCTGTTGCTTTAGCACCTATCATACTGGCCACATGTTGGCGAGCTTCTTTTATCACACCATTTGCTTTTGTTCCTAAATGAAGATTTATGTTTTTATTTGTAAAGACAAATTATTTTCAAAAATCATTTTGTTTGATAAAAAAAAAGTTTTCATTTCTATAAAAATTTTACAAGATGACAATTTATTGCTTGAGCACTCTACCCATGTATATATATATAGTATTAAATAATAGTTAGTAATGATATTCTTACTAAAGCATCCAGCTATCTTGGCAATGCTTTACAAGACAAACCTATATCATGGCTGCTGGATGGATTTCCCCATGCAACTGTTAGGGAGTGAGTTATGGCTTGAATAACTTCATTTGCAAGTGGAGTTGTGGCGTTGTAATCTAGGTAGACCATTTTGGAAGACAAGTATTTAGTATCTTGAGAATAGAAAATTAATTAAATACTTTTAATAGATAAAATAAAATTTTATTCAAGTTCCACACAAAAATGGATATAGAAAAGCTTTAAAAAATAAATACAAGAAAATATATTCTGAAACCTATAATGGACACTAAATCTATTTGTAAAACAATAAATTCCTAATTCTACCTCTTCTTTTATCTTATTGATCATTCCCGCTCTTTTGAATTAGAATTAATAGAATTTTATTTAATGGTTGTTGCTATCTATTAACTATGTAAATGTAGCCTGCACACATGTAACATGTACTTAATTAAATATAATATTAAAAATAGTAAAAAAACAGTTGTATATGTAGAAGAAAAATTTGTTAAATTTGCTTGAAGGTGGCAAAATAAAAAATTTTAAAATAAATTTACAAAGTTACACGAACACAACACAGTAACACAGGGAATATTTAACCTTATGGCCTTATGCTCTACATTGCCAGTCATTGCTACATTTATGATATTATTTTTTTTAATATTCATTTTTACTTTTATATAGAGAAAATTCAGGATTCAGTTTACTTTGAGTCGAATTGAGTTTGAGTATGTATTTGTTGAGTGGGTAGTTGAGTTGGAGTCGACTACTACTTGTAAGTCTAAGACAGAGACTACGCCAAAGATGCATCTACCAAGAAAA
>CALYLW010002853.1:0-26332 GCA_944989445.1 Ampullaceana balthica | reverse complement strand
TGTCACATCTGATTAACATAATTTTGTGACGTAAGGTCACGTGTACAAGAGACGCGGGAAGAAAGGAGCATTTCTATTGGTTGAAAGTGTTGGGCGAACAGTTGTGTGTAGACTTCCGACAGGGAAGCATGATAGTGAATAACTCAAGATTTCCACGTTATATTACCTCAAATGATTCTTATGTGTACAATATATATGTATATTAAAGTTGTTTTGGATAAACGAATTCTTCAGTGAATTATTGTGCACAAGATTAATTACTGTGAGAACGCCTACATAAAAGAGAAATATAAAGTTATATCGTTACATTGGTGTCGAAGTAAAAGTTCTATGTGAACACTGTACAAGAGATTTCAAGAAAGAGGTTTCGTGGAAATAAGTATTGGATATTTCCAAAAAAGGAAAGTATTCTTTAAAATAAGAAATAATAACAGCTATAGTATTTTTTGAATATTCAAGTTCGTAAGAAGCTGTGAATAAACTTTTGTGGTTCAATGAAAATACAAGAAGATTTCAAAATGGCGGCATAATCGGCACGTGTCCGCAGTGTATAAAACTGGATCAGACTAGTTGGTTCTACGTCACATTCGACGACAGTACAAGTATACTACACAGTACTGGAATCTGGGTCGTGTAGGCTTACTGAATGGTGACACACGGTGAACATATATAGGTCGTGACGTCAACAGGCTCAATGCTAGTTGATTCCAGGAAATATTTGTAAACATAACATCGAACCGAGAAGCTATGGACTATTCAATGTGTTGGTGTGAATTATAAATAAAGAAACGGAATTCTTATCCATTCATTGTGTGAAGAGTTTGATTATCGCAATTTTGGATTAATGGAGTGAACTAAATTGTTTAAAAACTACTCAAAAATTGAAATTTTAACCAAGTGACTTTTATTCAAAACGATCGGACCATTTAATATATTTTGTCAATCTGAGGGAGCGTATATATAAAGTATACTAAAGATCCCGTGTGAGGATTCTTTTGTTGTCTCACCTTGTCAATAACTAGATTTCATGGTTTAGACGTGTCACTTATTTGAACTTAACATTTTTGAATTCAAGATTTTTCATTTGGACGATTTATAACTTTATCAATATATATACATACATTCCTTACCGAATTGCTAGACTCATATTATTCAATCAAACAAAACATGGATCACTACAAGGAATTCACTGCCATAGCTAAAGAGATCGGATTAAAAGGGAAAAGAAATGAGAGATTTCATTGAAGAAAAAGTAAGAGAAGCTGAAGAAAAAGAACAGCGAAGAAAAGCTGAAGACAAAGAAAATCAAAGAGAAGCTGAAGAAAAAGCAAGAATAGCTGAAGAAAAAGAACAGCGAAGAAAAGCTGAAGAAAAAGAAAATCAAAGAGAAGCTGAAGAAAAAGCAAGAATAGCTGAAGAAAAAGCAAGAATTGCTAATGAAGAAGAGATGCAAAGACTCATAGTAAAAAGAGAAATTGAACAACTTGCAGTCGACAAGTTAAAATTACAAAGGGAGCGAGACAGTAGTGGCCACAATCCTGGTGATGAAACAAATAGAAGGTCAGCACCAAGGGATACTATCAAAGTAAGAAAATATGATAGCCAAAAAGAAAAAATGGATGTTTATCTGGATTATTTCGAATCCATAATGGCTATGAAAGGCTATAATGAAGAAGATTGGCCAGCACAACTGATGACTCAATTAACTGGAGAAGCATTTGAAGCTTATAACAGTATAGCCAAAGAAGACAAAAGCATATATAAGAATGTCAAAAAGGCACTTCTATGTCATTTTGGAAAGTCAGAAAATGATTATAGAAGAGAATTTCATGAAATGAGAATCAAGATGGACAAAGATCCACAGATCATAGTACATGAAGCACAAGTCAAACTAACAAAATGGCTGGAACTGACAGCAATAGATACGAGCAATCCAAAGGCCATAATAGACATGGTGTTAATTGACAAGTTTTTAGAAAATGCAACACCAACCCTATTCACATATTTGACTGACAAGAAAGTTCGTACTCAAGCAGAGCTAACAAATGCATTACGAACATTCAAAGACTCTCATCCGAATGTGGAAATGGATAAGAGACAAGACATATTTGCAGCAATACAAATTAAAAGTCAAGAAAAAAGGCAAGGTATGAGAAACCAGAGTCTGCCAAACCAAGGCAACAGACAAACTATTTGTTGGTACTGTAACAAGCCAGGACATATGGCGAAGCAGTGTTACCACAATAAAGGACAACCAAATAGGGTGTCACCTAATGGCAGCCCTATAAGAAAGAAAACAGAAGAAAGGTCAAGACAAGGTCATTTTGAAAGCAAAGGTAGAAGATCATGGAGAGCAAAATATAATCATAATTCCATACATAGAGATTATGATCAAGAAAGACAATCATGGAGAGAAAGAAATAATCATAATTCCAGACATAGAGATTATGATCAAAGTAGACAATCATGGAGAGAAAAATATCATAATTCCAGACATAGAGATTATGATCAAGAAAGACAATCATGGAGAGAAAGAAATAATCATAATTCCATAAATAGAGATTATAATCAAAGCAGAAGATCATGGAGAGGCAAATACAATTTTGACTCCAGAAAAAGAAATTATGATCAACAATGGAGAAAGAATGAAAACCAAGACATGAATGATAGAAAAATAATAAAGTTAAATCGAGCACAGACAGAAACTAGTGACATTTTAGCCACTATTAAAAATCAAGTATATGATAAAAGAAATGAAGACCATAGTAGCAAAGAAAGAGATGGTACTAGTGAATCTGAAACCATTTGTGTGAAACCATCTGAATTAGGAAGAACAATTGGTTGTGTATTAAGCCAAATCAAAAACTTTACAGATAGAGACAATATTTTTCAGATAAAAGTTTCTGACAGTGACTCATCTGTTCCAAATTCTATTGAATTATCTGGAAGCAAAAATGACATCTCAAAAGCTAAGCAATTTATTCAAGATGCTGGAATTGAAATTATGAATGAACATAATCGAAGTCATGGTTGGTGAACTATTGAACATTTAACAGTCTGAAGAAACATTCAAAGCCCATCGATTTGAATTCATACTCGTCAATTGAAGAATGACTATATTGAACTAGGCTATGCTATTAGCCGACTACAAATTTGACATTAAACCTGTGAAGGGAAAGGACAATGTGGTTGCAGACATATTAAGTAGAATGACAATAAATAAAGACACTCTGTGAACTCCTAACTGATAAAACCAGAGACTATTAAAAAGACATTCTGTGAATTACTAAATGATAAAATAAGAGACTGTTTTAACAT
The DNA here is from genome assembly GCA_944989445.1 of Ampullaceana balthica. Lineage (NCBI taxonomy): Eukaryota > Metazoa > Mollusca > Gastropoda > Lymnaeidae > Ampullaceana > Ampullaceana balthica. Next base: position 23,014 of record CALYLW010002853.1, on the reverse strand, counting down.
TAGTCTGTGAATTCCTAAAGGATACAAACAGAGACTGTAATTATATTAATATTTTTATTTGTTGAACAATGGACAAGGAACAGTGTTTGAATTCCATTGGATTATTAGTTAATTTTAATAATATTGAGTGTTTAAATGTTTTAATTACACAAAATTACAGATGTGTTTAAAAGTCCATTTTCATTTTTTCAGCACAGGTAGACGGCTGCAGTTCTACAGATTTTTTCTCATTATTTCTTATGTTTAGACTGTTACAGTCCTACAGATTTTTTCTTATTGATTCTATATCCAGAAGTTGTATGTAAGAAAATGAATGTTCATTGATGATAAATATTTGAAATTTGAATATAGATATAGATTGATTTGATTTTATGAAGACCAAAAATGTTGTATTTCATAAACATTTTTTTTTGAAGGATGGGGGTGAATGTCACATCTGATTAACATAATTTTGTGACGTAAGGTCACGTGTACAAGAGACGCGGGAAGAAAGGAGCATTTCTATTGGTTGAAAGTGTTGGGCGAACAGTTGTGTGTAGACTTCCGACAGGGAAGCATGATAGTGAATAACTCAAGATTTCCACGTTATATTACCTCAAATGATTCTTATGTGTACAATATATATGTATATTAAAGTTGTTTTGGATAAACGAATTCTTCAGTGAATTATTGTGCACAAGATTAATTACTGTGAGAACGCCTACATAAAAAGAGTATATAAAGTTATATCGTTACAGTTGGGTTCCATGAGTCAGACATTGCTAATGCACTCCCTCTGAAGGTGTAACGCCCGCACGTTCTACTATTTCCCCACCACGCGCCCTGCGCCACGCGCCCTGACATCAACCTTATGGCGACTCACGCGAGCGCGTGCCACAAATACAAGCGTAATCTCTAAACAAAAGGTTTCCACTCGCCTTGATCGACATACTTTCTAAATTTAGACCAAACCCTTTTTTAAAAAAAAACCCTCAACCCTAAACGCAGATGATCCCAAATTCGGAATTCCTCTCCCAGATTTAGCGGCGTCCAGGGGGGTTAGCGCTCTCTTTATACCCTCGTCCAGATTTAGCAGCACCGTTTAGCCGGCCATCTTGCCTTCCGCCCTGACGTCTGACACTGACGCACGAGTCGCACATGGCCAAACACCGTCGCGCGGGGCGAGAGCAAGGGCTGAAACGTTTTGTCCTTACAGGTGGGTGAAAGGGTTCTTGGTGCGCTGTGAGTAGCTGCGTTGGTCCGGAGATTGCATCACCTCCCCTTGTTGTGTGGAAACATGTTTTTTTAAAAATTGAATGAACAATGGCAGTCAATACCAGGGAATCTCACATTGTACAAAAACCTAAATGAGTACAGTTCAGTGGTCTGTATCTATGGTTGTCTAAATGTCAATTGGAATAAATAGGGATTTGAGTGGGGCTTTGGAGCTGTCTCGCTATCAATAAAAAATACTGTACAACTTGTTTACATATGAATATAGAGTAAAAACTTGGAGGAAATTTAAGATTTAGAACCATTGATAAGACAAAAGAAATGAGGTCACCTGGTTTTTGGTTGTCCTGAGTTCTTAACCCGAGATCCAGAAGGTGTCAACATTTTGAGAACACTTCATTTTTACTTTATGTCAAACAACTACATTTAGATTGAAGTAGAAGAGGAGAGGCGGGAAAAGCAAGGAGCACGCTTCTATTAGTTGTAGTTAGGAGCAGAGGCGTCACTAGGGTTGGTGTCACCAACTGCGGTAGCTCATGGTGTCACCCCCTGACGACCACAGACCCCCGAGTCTGCCAGTGCCAAATAACGCGAAAATAAAGAATTTGACACTTTGGCGTCACCCCTTGTGATGGTGTCACCCGGTGCGGTCCGCAGCACCCCCCGCACCCTCCTAGTGACGCCTCTAGGAGTAATTTAAACTATATACCATACGCTAAACTCAACACGTGACACTCTTCATGCTAAACACTACACAAAACGCAATCAAATTGTTGAATACAACGTCAAAAGACAAACATGCAAGTTTCACGATGTAAACAATGCGGTATGAGATGATCAGATGATGATTACCCGTAAATCTCCGCATACACCACGATTCACTTTTAATGGGAATCCTTAACTTTGCTCTTGAAAAAAAAAGCTCACCAAATGACGTCACCGTGAAGTTTATATTGTTCCACCAAAACACGGAACTCCCGAAGCAACAAAACAACCACTAACACAACGCTATTCAAAATACAACCCTTGCATCTGCACTGGATGAAAACAACACATTAACACGCGTGAAAATTTTGCGTAACATTTTCTTTTGATTTCACAGACACCGTCACAATTTAAATATATGATAGGACTAAGACATGACCCACAGGGGAAATAACGTCCGGAAATAACCGTGCAAACAGTTGCACCGTCGTGTCACGATCTCTCGTGTACTACAGTTTCTTGACTAATTGCATCCAAAGTAACGCAACTTGATATGACTTCAATGATGCTAACCACCTTGATGGTCTCAGTAACAGCAATAAAGCCTGATGATATATTTCTAAGTCGTATCCCACCCCCCACCCTCAGACCTAGGGTCACATAATGAGACGTGATCGATTAGGAGTCATGTGTTCTTTGACGTCATATGTTATTTGCCGTCATGCGCTCCTTGACGTCATATGTTCTTTGACGTGACTTGTTCATGGATGCCGGATGGAGTTGTGACACACGACACAGTTCTATAGACACCCTGGGTAAAAAAAACTTGCTACTCTCTGGTTACAAATTTGCTACACTCGTGCTACAACCTGAGTGCACCCCTATAGATATAGACATTTGATATATCTTGGATGCACCCTGGATACACGTTTGGTACACTCTGGATGCTCCGTGGGTGCTCACTTGCTACACAGACCCATGTGTGTTGCCGTTGACGTGCCTGCACTAATGTGCCTGGGACTAAACATAATTACCGCACAGTGGGTTTAGTTCATTAGACGGGGCCGAGACGCTATTAGTCTTAACCCAATTTGCTTGAGCCCGTGTGGTACCCGCGGGCTAATCGTAACGACATTTTGGCTTTAATTAACGGATCTTAGTCAGGGCTTCCACACCTTGTCAAAAATAGCGACATTCAAAAAAGTAGGTTCCTTTTTTTCCCATTGAGAACCTACTAGAAAAGCGCTTCCGTTATCTGCCAGTTCGGATTTATTTTCTTGTATTACCGGCCCGCGATGAAGGTCCAGTCGTTTATGTCCATGCTGGCGAGCTGATTTAAAATAATTTGTTGGAAGTCTTGAGAACAGCAACACAGAATTCGCTTTAAACACAACCCTGCTACAGTACTAGCTTTAAACACAACCCTGCTACATTACGTGCTTTAAACACAACCCTACCATAAATCAAAACATCAAAAATATATTTAAAAAAATTAATAACTTATATTTCACCCGCCCTGCTTTTGCAATAAAAATTATGATTTTTTAAAGGGCTAAACACATTTGATATTTTGATCTTTAATTTTTAATAAAGAAAACAGTAGGCATTTTGTGTCTCTCCTGATCTGAACTGTGAACAAAATCCATTTCCCCGTGATGTCATCGTGTTCAGGGCCTCGTTTGATTACAGTGACACATCGTATTTTTGGCTCATCTCCCTTTCCTGTGCACGCCCTCTGCAACATCTCGATGTGGGAATTTCAATTAAGTTTATCTCAAAGTTGAAAGATGGAACAATTTGAAACATCGGAGTCGGTATGTTAAGTTCGTGAACATCAACAGGTTTGAGGAGAAGTAGGGGGCGGTGTTTTGTGGCGGGTGGTTGGAGCTGTGTTAGGGGGTGAGGGGGTGGTGTTAGGGGGTGGTGTTTGGAGGTGGGGGTGTGGAGGTGGTATGTGGGTGGGGGGGAATTATTGATACAATCCTGCATCCCAGAGTCGGCGGGACGTGGCACCTTGTTACAGGTAACTCACGACTCGTGTTAGGGGGGAAAAAGGGGGGGGCATGAATCAACAAACCTGATTGTGGACCTCCTGTGGAGATTGTTAATATTTCAATAGTTTCCCCTCTTGCGAAGATCGGTGTTGAATTTTGATGGCTCTTCCGATGGAGCCTTGAGTCATTGAAACAGTCGACAAGCCTTTTTTGCCTGTATTAATTAAAGATTTTTTGTTGCGTGTAGATGGGATGTTCACTAAAAGGCAATTTGAATTTGAGACACAAGTATCCGACTGGAGAGTTCGGCCCCTTAGTAGAGTAGTCGTACGTGAATTTAATCTTGTTGAGTCAAATAGTCAAGTATTATTGACGACATACTTTAGGGGTCAGAGCTTTTGAGAGTTGACAAAAAGCCTCGTCCCATAAACGGCCATGGAAGTTGTAGAAGTAGAAAAGGCGAATAGGTTTGTGAGTTTAGAAAAAAAGAAAACTGCATCCATTGTTTGGATATGACGTCATGCCGGAGTTTTCTTGTCGAAAAACTTGTGCCCCCGTCAAATTTTGGGGTCTTGTGGTAATGAACAAATTAACTCTTCAAAATATTTCGCTTCTCAAATTATAATCACGGACACACAAAACCACAAAGAGACACACAAAACCAAAGAATTGTTTTTTTGGGTTTGTTTTTTTTTAAATCTATTATAATCAGCCGAAAAGCTGTCATACTTGAAAATTCATTTTTTAGGTGATCCACTTAGAATCGGTCACATATATTGAAACAAGTCGTTTTTCCTTTGACATTTTTGTTTAAAGATTAATAGCTTGGTGTTGGTTTTTAAAAAAGGTATGACGCCTTCTCGCTACGAATAAACGAGGCCTCTGGTGGTAAACATTTTAAGAATGACTTCTTTGATTCTTTGATTTTTCTTAATGCCTTTAAATCGTAAAATTTCAAAAATATTTTTAAAATGTTGCCCTTAATAAAATGGGACAGATTTTCTTAACTGTCTTAAAAATAAATGCGTGAAAGACGTGTTCGAAATAAAATCTTGACATTCGAAAGATAAATGAATTCCGAAAAAAAAAGAAAAAGACAAACAAAAAACATTTTAAAAAAGCAAACAAACAAACAAACAAACAAAGATGAAAACGAAGATTTTTTGCATCTACAGTATTGAATGTCAGTGTGCAACTACATGACTTCATCGCTATAAAACTCAGCGGCGGCCATGTTTTTAAAAATACTTGTACCGCGTGATGAGAAGATGTCAAACAAGTGGAAACAGCCAACATCGCTATACAACATCGCTATACAACACTGCACGTTCTCTTCAAATGAGGTGAACAGAAAACATTCGTGGAGTCGATTATTGGGTTCCGACGAGGTGGCAAGGCATTGATGGTATCGATGACGTCATTTCTCGTTTAATGAATGTTGATGCTACAAACATAAGCTTTGTCCAAGCTCAAATCGTGTTACTGGAAGCCAAACCGTATATTTACACAATGACATAACTGTAGATTTACACACCGACATAACTAGATTTACACATCGACATAACTGTAGATTTACACATCGACATAACTAGATTTACACTCTGACATAGCGGTAGATTTACACATCGACATAACTAGATTTACACATCGACATAACTGTAGATTTACACATCGACATAACTAGATTTACACTCTGACATAGCGGTAGATTTACACATCGACAGAACTGTATATTTAAATGACTTCAACTCGTTTTTTTAAACAAAAATCTTTTAAAATAGGCCAATCTGAATACCTTTGAAACACATTGCAAAGGTTTTAAACTATTTCTGATTGGCTCATGGAAAAAAGTTTTAAACGCCTAATTCTTCCCAAAAAAACGATTATTTCCTATTCTACATGACGCTTTATAACGCTATTCCACATGACGCCGTATAACGCTGTATAACGATGTATAGCACTGTATAACACTGTATAACGCTGTATAACGCCGTTTCTGTGTATTATTTCCAATAAACCAGTCACAAAATAACTTCCCGCACTAGCGCAACTGACAAGATTTCGGATTGAATTGTCATTTTTCAAACAATCTGGTGGTAAAATGAGATAATCTTGTCTGTTTAGGCCCACCAGACACCACATGTCACAGAACATTGAATGTAAGGCAAATGTTTGCCTCACATTATCGTGGAATTGTGTCCTCTAAAGGGAGGGGGGGGTAAAGGCAGAGGCATTACCTGGGGGATACGTAGGGTGCGGACCGCACTGGGTGACACCATCACAAGGGGTGACATCAAAGGAAGACCACAAGGGAAGAAACGGTTATGTGACATTTTTGAAATTTTTTAGTTATCCCATGTATCTGATAGAGGATGGAAAATAGAATGCTCTGAATGAAGTTTTATGAAAAAAATTATGTCTCTGGCCCTATTAAAATTAAAATCTATTTAGTTAATTTATAACAAATCTGTATAAATTTGAACATTAAAACTTGAATATCTCAAAACTACGAAAATGTGACATAGCCGTTTCTTCCCTTGAGCTATAGGACTTAATGTAAAAGGTAAAATTCTGAATGTTTCCGTTTTTAGGCACGGGCAGACTTCGAGGAGGTCTATGGGGGTAAGTTGTGAGGGGGCGACACCATGAGCTACCGCACTGGGTGACACCAACCCCATTGACGCCCCTGGGTATACGAACCGATGTAAATGCTTAACGAAGAAATATGTTGTACACATTTTGAAATTATTTCTCTTTAAGCAAATAAATAACGTTGACAAATCGTCTTACAACAAAAAAGAATCTGACGTCACATGTCGGAGTCATTGTTCCGGAGTCGGTGTCACCGTAATTATTTTCTGTGCAACTCCGGCAACCTTGAGATTTACGTATTAGTAGTTTAAAAAAAATTAATTATTTTTTTTTAAAGTTATAAAAAAAATGCTATCTTTGACCGCACGCGTCCGTATGAGATACTGTTTATTTAGTCACCTTTAGGTGTGGTAACCCCCCCCCCACCTTTTCCAATGTGTCCATATTGGTTACGGCACCGGCAACAGCCCTGGGTGACCCCACCAAACATGGTGACATGCCAACCAACACGACGGCGTCCGTCGTTGGTAACGGCGATTTGTTGACTGCGTATCGATTACAAGCAGCACGCGCCCACTTGACACGACGAAAGTGATACTCTCAGACACCTCGCTCGTCACGGCGTCAAATGTGGGTGTGGCTAGCTTTTCAAAACAACATGGCGGAAAACGTGTTTGATAATCCCCCCTCCCCCCACCCCTTTTCTCCTGGACACACACGCGTAATCTTTTAAAATATTGATGCTTAAAAATAAATAAACATAAATATAAAACTATATTCTGGCGTAATCATTTTGATATACTTGAAATCGTTAATGTTATAAATGGATTCTATTTTGTCTGAGAAATAAACAGGTTAAAGAAATCCACTTAATTAAACGTCGCGTCACCTTATACCTTTTAAGGTGTTAATTTCTTTAAGGAAATCTTTAAAAGACTATTCTCTACCATTCTCTAATGTCTCTCTCTCTCTCTCTCTCTCTCTCTCTCTCTCTCTCTCTCTCTCTCTCTCTCTCTCTCTCTCTCTCTCTCCTCTCACAGGTCCTCTTTCTCTCCCTCACTCCCGCATTTCATTCATCTGCCAATTTATTTATTTCATCTGTTCTATCGAGCTCATTTTTTCACGTTCTTTTCTTTGAGCACTAATATTTTCTTTATTAAAAAAATAATAAATCTTGTCCAATTCTGTCATTCTTTGACTTCATTCTAAATGTCTTTACATCTTACTCACCTGTGTTCAATCTTACAATTGTGTACAATCTTACACTTGTGTTCAATCTTACAATTGTGTACAATCTTACACTTGTGTTCAATCTTACAATTGTGTACAATCTTACACTTATGTTCAATCTTACAATTGTGTACAATCTTACACTTGTGTTCAATCTTACAATTGTGTACAATCTTACACTTGTGTTCAATCTTACAATTGTGTACAATCTTACACTTTTGTTCAATCTTACAATTGTGTACAATCTTACACTTGTGTTCGATCTTACAATTGTGTACAATCTTACACTTTTGTTCGATCTTACAATTGTGTACAATCTTACACTTTTGTTCAATCTTACAATTGTGTACAATCTTACACTTGTGTTCGATCTTATAATTGTGTACAATCTTACACTTTTGTTCAATCTTATAATTGTGTACAATCTTACACTTTTGTTCAATCTTACAATTGTGTACAATCTTACACTTGTATAATGTCAATCAAAAAGTGTCCTCGCTGCCAGGTCAACGGAAAAGGGGGGGGGGTATTTGGGGGAGAGCAGAAATTCATCAGTCCTTGCGACTAAAAACAAGTCATGCGCATGTCATAGAGATTTCACCGCATAAATAGCAAAAAATATATTACAACTAGCGTACACCCGTCAAAAACGACGGAAGTTTTCAGCTGAAATCTATTTATTTTATTAAAAAATGCACTTTTTTTAGAGCGCCTACGGCACCGACCTTTTTCAAAAGCCCAACTAACTTGTCCTTGTTTGATAAATACGAAATATTAAACTTTCTTAAATGTACACAAAGTATTTTATAATAGGGGTTGCAGGGCGCCTAAGGCGCCCCGTTTATTTTTTGATTTTATAATTAACCACCATCTAATTCTCTTTTTACAATGTTCCCTTTTCTAAAATTGAAAATATGAGCTAAATCAATGACGTCATATAATATTTTTTACAGCACATCTTTAATTTGCACACCTTTTGGTGCATTAGTGCAGTAATTTGGTTTCCCTGCTTTCTAAAATTAGTAGCGTCAGGACAGACTGACTGACTTGCGTGACAATTGCAAATTATATAGTTTTATAAAATACAAATAGTTGAAGCACCAAAATGCACCGTTAAATATTAAAGTCCCAAATTTGGCGCGTCAGAGCGCTGCGTACTTGGCAAAGTGGATGCCAGAATCCACTTCATTTAATTAAAAGGGGAAATAAATTCTAAGATTTATAGACACTCGATCTCATGCTTGGAGGTTTCCCTCTAAACAAACGAATCCATTAGTGTCCCGGAATAGCGTTTATTTCTGTAAGTTGCTTGTGTTTATTTCTGACCGCTTTCTCGTTTCTATTCTCTGCCTGTTCTTTTGTTTTTTTTAACCCTTTTCTAGCTTCTGCCTATTGTGTTCATTCTACCAGTTGTCTTATTTCTACCTCATGACACTCATGTCTTATAATTACATGTTGTCTCAAATATTCCCTGTGTCTTATCTCTACAGGTTTCTTATTTCTTTTATCGTATTTCTACATTTTGCCTTAATTCAACCAGTTAGTAAATTTTTTTAACAGTGGTTTTATTTCTACCAGTGGTGTTATTTCTACCAGTGGTGTTATTTCTACCAGTGGTGTTATTTCTACCAGTGGTGTTATTTCTACCAGTGGTGTTATTTCTACCAGTGGTGTTATTTCTACCAGTGGTGTTATTTCTATAAGTTTTATTGAATCTACCTGTTATATTATTTATACCAGTGGTGTTATTTCTATAAGTTTTATTGAATCTACCTGTTATATTATTTCTACCAGTGGTGTTATTTCTATAAGTTTTATTAAATCTACCTGTTATATTATTTCTACCAGTGGTGTTATTTCTATAAGTTTTATTGAATCTACCTGTTATATTATTTCTACCAGTGGTGTTATTTCTATAAGTTTTATTAAATCTACCTGTTATATTATTTCTACCAGTGGTGTTATTTCTATAAGTTTTATTAAATCTACCTGTTATATTATTTCTACCAGTGGTGTTATTTCTATAAGTTTTATTGAATCTACCTGTTATATTATTTCTACCAGTGGTGTTATTTCTATAAGTTTTATTAAATCTACCTGTTATATTATTTCTACCTGCCGCCTTATCTCTGCATATTTGTTGTTTTTTACCCCCCTTATGGGGCAAGAGCGAAGACCAGGTGAGTTCAAAATGTTATCACCCAGAGAGTTGTTTAGAAGCGCCGGGGAACAGGTAAAAGCAGAAGACTGCTTTTGAGAAAATGTGTTTATATAAACAATATAAAAATAGTTGTATATTTTGGGTCGTATTTATATAATCGAAATGATTTGCGGGGGTTTGGGGGGCGGGGGGGGGGTAAATTATGTATAGTGCTGGAATTTCTGTCAGCTGTTGGGGGAAATACATTTTTGTTCGTATTACTCATCATTGTGTCTGTATGACTCATCGTTTGCTCATACAGGGTTGATATTTCAGTCTTGTCATACAGTGTTGATATTTCAGTCTTGTCATACAGTGTTGATATTTCAGTCTTCTCATACAGTGTTGATATTTCAGTCTTCTCATACAGTGTTGATATTTCAGTCTTGTCATACCGTGTTGATATTTGAGTAGTTGTGATTGAATCAAGTGATGAGTTTGCAAAAGTCAAAATAAACATTTTAATCGTTAGTCGATTTTATATATTAAAAAAAATTGATATTTCCTTAAGCGTTAATTGATATGGCTTATTCTTTGTTATTAAGTCTAGATCCGATTAGGTTTATATTAGTTATAGCTTTTCTCGATTTATTTTTTTATTATATTAATATTTTGGATTTGTTTTTTTGTCATGACACACCAGACATTCTTTCAATTTTTAAAAAAAGTCCTTCAAAATGTCTTTTCGTATGAGTCTCATAACAGCTTGCAATAAGACAATAAGAATGTCGAGTAAACGAGACCAGTATAGTTAAATTGCACCGGTGAAAACTTTTCATAATACAGACAAAAAGTGTAAACTTTTGAAGGTCTCGGGTACCTGATTTTACAGAAGATTGCTTTTGAGAAATAATTTTTTTAAGCCTCGTCGGGGGCCTAGCCACTAAACCACACATTCATGGGCCTAGCTACTAAACCTCACATTCGGGGGCCTAGCCACTAAACCACACATTCATGGGCCTTGCTAGTAAACCTCACATTCTGGGGCATAGCCACTAAACCACACATTCGTCTGTCCACATCCGCTAGAATAAAAAGATGTTTTTTAAAGACTTTAACTACGTATGGGTCTATCTACTTTTGTTGGACTAAGTATGGATCTATCTACTTTTGTTGGACTGCGCACGGGTCTATCTACTTTTGTTGGACTGCGCACGGGTCTATCTACTTTTGTTGGACTGCGCACGGGTCTATCTACTTTTGTTGGACTACGTATGGGTCTATCTACTTTTGTTGGAATACGTATGGGTCTATCTACTTTTGTTGGACTACGTATGGATCTATCTACTTTTGTTGGACTACGTATGGGTCTATCTACTTTTGTTGGACTACGTATGGGTCTATCTACTTTTGTTGGACTACGTATGGGTCTATCTACTTTTGTTGGACTACGTATGGGTCTATCTACTTTTGTTGGACTACGTATGGGTCTATCTACTTTTGTTGGACTACGTATGGGTCTATCTACTTTTGTTGGATTACTTATGTTTAAAGTCTAAGATTCAGATGCAGATATTTTCTTACCATTTCCTTGATCGGAATATTGGTGACAGGATTCTCAGATGAATCGATTTAAAATGATGAGTCAATCGAACAGATCGATAAAGAATTTATTGACACACTTGTAGAAAGTAACAGAAATGAGCTTTACACTTCAGTATTTATCGAACAGTATTTAAAAACAAACAAAAAACAAGCAAACTCTGCAGGCTCGGTCCGCATGGTCCTCACCTTGATACAACAGCAGCCTACGACTGTACCAGCACTGTGGGCTTAGGAAGCGGGGGTCAAGAGGTTGGTGCGCCCCGGGCGCCAATTACTTTGAAAGTTGTCACGCTCGCTCCTCTTTTTAGATTTTGTTCATTAGGGCGCCTAAACAATATGATGCCCCTGGTGTGACAAAAAGGGGCGTGGCTAGAGTCAGTGCCCGCCGCTACCCACCCCCACCCCCCCTCAGTTTTCCACTGAAAGCTCGGAAAAAATGAGAATTGTAACAAATTGTAGCAAAAGGTGTAAGGTAACTCAATGTAACAAAATAAGAAATGTACCGCAAAGTAACAAAATGTGAAAATACGAAATCTTCATAGGGATGTGCCGTGGTCTTCTACATCGCACTGACAATGTAACACGTCACATTTGCATGTGCCATTGTCACTTCAACGATATAAATTTCCCACATTAACATGAAACAATCACATTAGCAGCGTACCAATGTTAATTTTATCATCTGTTTTGCTCTATGGTTTGAGTTGAGCCCACGTACGGGAGATTATATGGGCAGTTCGAAGCCATTTGTAAAGTTCTAAGTTGTTTGAACTCCGCGATTCTTACCCATTTATAACTATATATTATAAGTTATTGTCTTTAGACAATAACGATAATAGCCTTTTATAACTATATAAATTCTTATCTTTAGACTAAGATCATACCTTTTTAAAAGTATATATTATAAGTTATTATCTTTACAATAAGATAAAAGAATTATAGTTAGTTTGTACGCTTATTGCGCGTACCAGCCCCCGCCCACAATAATGACAGCAGACGAGAGGCAAATAATCGCAGTAGCCAATTTAACACTAAAGGCCTTACTTACCTGTGTATTTGGAATCGTATTTATGTTTCCCTCGGCCGCGTAACTTTCAAGAATGTTTCTCCATTAGGGTAATCCAAGCTTTATGTTCGCGTCAATGGTCCTCTCGGTCTGGGTCTGATCATTTATATCGGCGCTACTAACAGGGTGGGAGGGGTGTGGGGGTGGGTGGGGGTGGGTAACCAGCAGTGAACATAATGTAAGTGTGCGCGCGTGTGTGTGTGTGTGTGTGTGTGTGTGTGTTTGAAGGAATGATAGACATGCGATAAGTAGAGGGGGCTTGAGTTCTGATAGAGTTATGGTTCTCAAATTATCACCCTAAGTCAGTTGTGGTTGTTTGTGATGGTAGTGTACTCTGGAGGGGGGAGGGGGAAGGGGGGTGTAGCGAGGTTTAAAGACGTGTAAGGCGTGGACTCATACGAGGACACATTATACAGTTGTATCATTGCCTTCCGTGCGTGTATAGATAGTCATATCAACTCACACCGAACGCGCCACACCTGCAAGCCATTAAGTCAAGGCCTTGTAAGTGACAAGGGTTGAGAACCATTTTATCTAACAGAACATATCCAGTTGCAGGTTACGGCGCATTTTGAATAAACCTATTAGCCCTGACCTTGGCCGAGCCTTCAGGGACTTCCTGTCTCTGGGACTATCCGAAATATCAGGGAATCTCAGATTCCTTCATGAACAGGGCCATCTTTTATTCTTCACTTTCATCTTTTGACTCATGGTTGCATGTCTATAGCACGAGGCTCAACGTCTGAAAGGGGTATACACGGCGATGGTCTGTGGGGATGGTCTGTGGGGATGGTTGGTGGGGATGGTTGGTGGGGATGGTTGGTGGGGATGGTTGGTGGGGATGGTTGCTGGGGATGGTTGCTGGGGATGGTTGCTGGGGATGGTTGCTGGGTATGGTTGGTGGGGTTGGTATGGGTGGGTTGGGTTAGTTAAGGAATTCAGACTATTTGTTTTTCACGGAAACAATTCACAGTGCATTTATTGATCGTCTGCAACATTGTCAAAGACTTTTGTCTGAGGCTCAGCGTGACTTTAGGATTCCGTACTTTGGTTCACTTCCAGAAGATCGGGTTTCAAATGAGTTTTAAAATTCACTTAAAATTTTAAAAAAAATAAGAATATGTTTATAAAAAGATAATTTTATGACAAGGTATTTTAATGGGAAATATTTTTTCACAATATAAGACTTTGATAATAAGACATTTCGATCAACCAGGGGCGTATCTAGGGTTAGTGCCCCCCCCCTCAACATATTCTTCGATAAAAAACTCGGCAGTTGGCACAAAATGCCGCCCATGTCTAGAAAGAAAGAAAAAGTGAAGCCAAGAGTGGACCACCCTCTCCGCGTCCTCCGCCCCTGTATTCCCTCGCAACACAAGTGGCCACTCATAATTTTCTCCAAAGTTAAAAAGTTAATTGCAATTAATTTAAAAACAAAATTTTAAAACACGAGTTTAGCTTACAAGGGGTCCATGTAGCCCTCTTGATGAATACAAAAGTCGTTATAGTTATGGAAATTTGACGATGAAGTACTTCCTCTTGGTGCGCCTTTGTTTTCAAATATCGCCATGTCTGTTTTTCCAGCGTATGTCACTGCGACCTGCTTGCAGTGTGAAACCCGAACAACGGGACGAGACGCACCGCTGGAGGTATTTCGACGTAGAACTGCGTCTTAAACGCCTGGAGTTATGATTTAATTTGGGGATCTTGGATGGTCCGGAGATAAAACTTTGATACTGTAGCAGGTATGTGGCCGCGAGGTGAGCTGTTTGGCTCAGGGGTTAGCGCGTGCGATGGATGCAAGGGGACTGAATTCAGACGTTGATGTGGGCAGGGGGATCAGGCAACTACTCCTGAGAGCTTTGCACTCCTCAACTAAAGCTATAAGGGATGGTGGGAGGTATGACTTCACAGCACAGTCTCCAATGTCACATTACACAAGTTTTTTTTTCTGTTTCAGACCAGGCAGTCCTTATTCTAAGTTTCAGACCATGCGCTCCCTTGATTGCCAGTGCTCTCAAACCACTGAAATAAAATTCGCCCTTGCATTCCTCTCTGAAGTCATTTTTGAAAATTTCAAATTCCGGTGGAATGCCTGAAATGTATGGGGCGACGTATGAGTCGCACTGCGCTGGTCGTTCAACAACACATTCATGATAACGGCGACGTTGTATTCGTAAGTGTCAAGTATGCATGCCTCTCTATTGTATTTTCTATATTCTGTAACATTCGGATTCCGTTTGAGAACCTCTAGTTTTAAGTATTTCTTTAATCCCCTCTATTTCCATTGAGAGTTGTTTGATCCCTTCAGATAAGGTATTGTGCGCCCCCACCTATCTCCCCTCCCCCGCCCTTAAGTAGATGCATTGACAACACAACACGACCGAGCAGGGACACAACAGGACATGAGGGGGTTAAAGTAATACGACCGATGATCCTGCGACTGTTTTCTCCGTCTATCTCCAAGTAGAGAACTGTAAGAAACTTGGAACAATACAACATTATATGTTAACGTTCATCGATGAACCCTGAGATGTCATTGGACCCAGGGATTTTTTTTTATTGAGCCCTGGATGTGATTGAACTCTGATAGGTCATTGAACCCAGCGATGTCATTGAACCCTGAGATGCCGCTGAACCCAGGGATGTGATTGAACCCTGATAGGTCATTGTACCCTTGATGGTTTTGAACCCTGAGATATCATTGAACCCAGTGATGTGATTGAACCCTGAGATCTTATCTTATCTTATCTGTTTACAGACGCTCCTTCTATACAGAAGATTATTGCGTCCTACGCTTATCTATGGTTTGTGTTTAGTCCTGCATTTTTATTAGAGATTTAAAGTGCTGATAAAGTGTTGGTTTTCCTGGATTCTTCAGGCAACCCATTCCACGCCCGAATTCCGGACGGGAAGAAGGAAAACTTGTATGTGTTTGTTCTTGCATACGGAATAAGAAAGGTGTTTTTATCCTTATGTCTATCTGAGGGTTGTATTAAGTTATCTTTGTGTTGTATTTCTAAATTAGAATTAATTGCTTTATGTATGATTACTACTTTGCTCTTGGTTCTTCTATCCTCTAGTGTTTCAAGGTTTAATGATTTAACTAATGGTGTTATTCTTGTCAGTTTCGAATATTCTCCAGTAATGAATCTGGCAGCTCTTTTTTGAATTTGTTCTAGTTTATCAATGTTTTCTTTGGTGGATGGGTCCCATACAGAAGATGCATATTCTAGTACAGGTCTCACCAAAGTGATGTAGCATTTTAGTTTTATATCTCTATTACATTTGTTAAAGTTTCTTTTTATAAAGCCTAAGGTTTTGTTTGATTTTTTAATAACTTCATTGACATGGGGATTCCATGATAGTTTCTCATCTATTAAGACTCCTAAGTATTTTGCATCTTTAGTTTGGGTCAGTTCTTTGCCATGAATGTAATATTTTGAATTTATTTGTTTCTTTTTCTTTGTTACTCTTAACAGTTGACACTTTTCTGGGTGGAAAGACATACTCCAGTTAGTTTCCCATTTTATCAATTCATCTAAGTCTTTTTGTAAAATTTTGCTGTCTTGTTCTGATTTAATTGTTCTATAGATTATACAATCATCAGCAAATAACCTAACTTTTGTACCTGTTGAGATGTTGTTGGGTAAATCATTTATATAAATTAAAAAGAGTAAGGGACCTAGCACAGTTCCTTGTGGAACTCCTGAGTTAACCTTTATTGGTGCAGATTTAGATCCATTAATTATTACAGTTTGCTCCCTGCCCAAAAGGAAGTCTTGGATCCAGTGATGTAAGGAACCTGAGATTCCAAAGTAGTTAAGTTTTTTAAGTAAACTAAGGTGGTGAACTTTGTCAAATGCTTTTGAGAAGTCTAGTAATATTGTATCTATTTGATCATTTTTGTCTAAGCCTTTTGATAGTTCATCTATTAAACCTATTAATTGTGTTTCACATGATCTGTTTTTTCTAAAGCCGTGTTGATGTGGGCATAGGGCATTATATTTGTCAAGGTGGTTAACTATTCTACTATATATTATGTGTTCTAGTAATTTACAGGTGATACTAGTAAGTGATACAGGCCTGTAATTACCAGGGTCTGATTTATCCCCTTTCTTAAAGAGTGGAGTTACGTTAGCTAATTTCCAATCCTGGGGCACTTTACCCTGGTTTAGAGAGGCTTGAAAGAGAACTACAAGGATTGGGGACAGTTCATTGCTTAGTTCTTTTAATAACCTTGCAGGCAAATCATCTGGGCCAGTAGCTTTGTTTATTTTTAAGTTTTTTAGGAGTGAATGTATACCTATCTCATCTACAATTATGTTACCTATTTCCGCCATTTTATTTAAATTTATTAAAACTTCCTTGTCGCCTGAGGCAGAAAAAGATGATGCAAAATATGTGTTAAGGATATTAGCTTTAGTTTCATTATCATTATAGGTTTTATTATTTGAGCCTTTTAGTGTGGCTATTCCTGAAGGTTCCATTTTTTTAGATTTGATAAAGGACCATAAGTTTTTATTGTTATCTTTGGTAATTACATTGTTTATATATTCATTTTGGAGGTTTCGACTAAGTTTTTGTGTCAAGTGTTTAATCTTTAAGTATTTTTTGTGTATCCTATATGAATAGGTAGCTTTATATTTCTTAAATAAGTTCTCTTTTTGTTTGCATAGCTTTTTCAATCTAGAATTGAACCAGCATTTGTTAATTTTATTTGATGTTAGTTTTGTTGGAACATTCTCATCCATTATAGTTTTTAGATTTATTTTTATATCTTTCCAAATTTCTTCTACTGGGCTATTTGTGTTAAATTTACTTAGGAAAGTTTGTTGGAAGTTAGCCGCTGATTGGTGTAGTTTTATTGAATTACATTTATTCCAAAGATAGATTATTCTTCTAGGTATCTTATTAATTTTAGTTTTTATTGTATTGGTGACCCTAACAATATCATGGTCGGACAGTCCTGGAATTATTTTATAGTCTAACACTAGTCCTGGTCTATTTGTTAGGAATAAATCTAGTGTTTTATTTTTCCTTGTTGCTGTTTTTGCTATCTGTTCTAGGTTTATGTTGTTTATAGTGTCTAAAAAGTGTTCATTAATTTCTTTGTTAGTTTGATGGTTATCAATTGTATAATTTTTCCAATTTATATCTGGAAGATTAAAGTCCCCCATAATCCATAGAACTGCATTTTTATTATTCTCTTTTATTAAAGTTAGTTGACTACAAAGATTGTTCATGTATTCTAGGTTTGTATTCGGAGGTCTATATATACTGCCTACAATAAGTGGGGATGAGTTTGGTGTAATTATTTTACAATAAATAGACTCTATATTAAAATTTGGCTGAGATGCCACTGAACCCAGGGATGTGATTGAACCCTGATAGGTCATTGAACCCTTGATGGTTTTGAACCCTGAGATATCATTGAACCCAGTGATGTGATTGAACCCTGAGATGCCACTGAACCCAGTGATGTGATTGAACCCTGAGATGCCACTGAACCCAGGGATGTGATTGAACTCTGATAGGTCATTGAACCCAGCGATGTCATTGAACCCTGAGATGCCGCTGAACCCAGGGATGTGATTGAACCCTGATAGGTCATTGAACCCTTGATGGTTTTGAACCCTGAGATATCATTGAACCCAGTGATGTGATTGAACCCTGAGATGCCACTGAACCCAGGGATGTGATTGATCCCTGAGATGCGACTGAACCCAGGGATGTGATTGAACCCTGAGATGCCACTGAACCCAGGGATGTGATTGAACCCTGAGATGCCACTGAACCCAGGGATGTGATTGAACCCTGTCGCCACAGCATCACCTCAGGTGGGCCAAGTGATCGCCACAGCAACGTCTGAAGCTACATGGGATGTCAGATTTTTTTATGGTCAATAATGTCACTGCAAAAGTAACAGGCCCGAAAAAGGGACTCCACAGAATTGGAGTGGTCATGCATAACTGAACACAATCCAACAAAGACGCTCAAACCTGACACATACCAGGTGGCGGACATGTGTCATCAGGATAATCTCGGCAGACAAATCTGGATAATGTTAATTTCTACAATTCTCCCCCCCCCCACCTTCCACGATTGACAAAACACGACGTCATTAGTTTTGTTTGTTATTTTCCTCCTCACAGCTATAATGCAGCATTTTTGTCTGCACAGTGTTTCACAGGGCGATAACTCGAGCTGAACTGAACTACGGTGAAGTACGGTGGACTTGTTGAACGCGTTTGACAATGAGCAACACGCTGGATCGACGTGTGTCTCTGTTAACATGGTGACAGCCTACAGCTCGGCTAAAGGCTGCCGCTTAAACCTCGGCTAACGGCTGCCTCTTACAGCTCGGCGTACAGCTGCCGCTTAAACCTCGGCTAACGGCTGCCTCTTACAGCTCGGCGTACAGCTGCCTCTTACAGCTCGGCTAACGGCTGCCTCTTACAGCTCGGCGTACAGCTGCCTCGTACAGCTTGGAGTACAGCTGCCTCCTACAGCTTGGAGTACAGCTGCCTCTTACAGCTCGGCTAACAGCTGCCTCTTACAGCTCGGCTAACAGCTGCCTCTTACAGCTTGGAGTACAGCTGCGTCTTACAGCTCGGCGTACAGCTGTCTCTTACAGCTTGGAGTACAGCTGCCTCTTACAGCTCGGCTAACAGCTGCCTCTTACAGCTTGGAGTACAGCTGCCTCCTACAGCTTGGAGTACAGCTCGGCGTACAGCTGTCTCTTACAGCTTGGAGTACAGCTGCCTCCTACAGCTTGGAGTACAGCTGCCTCTTACAGCTCGGCTAACAGCTGCCTCTTACAGCTCGGCTAACAGCTGCCTCTTACAGCTTGGAGTAAAGTTGCGTCTTACAGCTCGGCGTACAGCTGTTTCTTACAGCTTGGAGTACATCTGCCTCCTACAGCTTGGAGTACAGCTGCCTCCTACAGCTTGGAGTACAGCTGCCTCTTACAGCTCGGCTAAAAGCTGCCTCTTACAGTTTGGAGTACAGCTGCCTCTTACAGCTCGGCTAACAGCTGCCTCTTACAGCTCGGCTAACAGCTGCCTCTTACAGCTTGGAGTACAGCTGCGTCCTACAGCTTGGAGTACAGCTGCCTCTTACAGCTCGGCTAACAGCTGCCTCTTACAGCTCGGCTAACAGCTGCCTCTTACAGCTTGGAGTACAGCTGCGTCTTACAGCTCGGCGTACAGCTGTCTCTTACAGCTGGGAGTACAGCTGCCTCCTACAGCTTGGAGTACAGCTGCCTCCCACAGCTTGGAGTACAGCTGCCTCTTACAGCTCGGATAACAGCTGCCTCTTACAACTTGGAGTACAGCTGCCTCTTACAGCTCGGCTAACAGCTGCCTCTTACGGCTTGGAGTACAGCTGCCTCCTACAGCTTGGAGTACAGCTGCCTCTTACAGCTCGGCTAACAGCTGCCTCTTACAGCTCGGCTAACAGCTGCCTCTTACAGCTTGGAGTACAGCTGCCTCTTACAGCTCGGCTAACAGCTGCCTCTTACAGCTTGGAGTACAGCTGCCTCCTACAGCTTGGAGTACAGCTACCTCTTACAGATCGGCTAACAGCTGCCTCTTACAGCTCGGCTAACAGCTGCCTCTTACAGCTCGGCTAACAGCTGCCTCTTACAGCTTGGAGTACAGCTGCCTCCTACAGCTTGGAGTACAGCTGCCTCCTACAGCTTGGAGTACAGCTGAATCTTACAGCTCGGCTAACAGCTGCCTCTTACAGCTTGGAGTACAGCTGCCTCCTACAGCTTGGAGTACAGCTGCCCCTTACAGCTTGGAGTACAGCTGCCTCTTACAGCTTGTACAGATGCCTCCTACAGCTTGGAGTACAGCTGCCTCCTACAGCTTGGAGTACAGCTGCCTCTTACAGCTCGGCGTACAGCTGCGTCTTACAGCTCGGCTAACAGCTGTCTCTTGCAGCTTGGAGTACAGCTGCCTCCTACAGCTTGGAGTACAGCTGCCTCTTACAGCTCGGCGTACAGCTGCCTCCTACAGCTTGGAGTACAGCTGCCTCCTACAGCTTGGAGTACAGCTGCATGCCTCCTACAGCTTGGAGTACAGCTGCCTCCTACAGCTTGGAGTACAGCTGCCTCTTACAGCTCGGCGTACAGCTGCCTCTTACAGCTCGACGTACAGCTGCCTCTTACAGCTCGGCGTACACCAGTTGGGTAAAAGATGTTTACAGTTACTAATCTTCAGCTGTTTGGTTAGTGTTATGACCTCGGCTTCAAGTATAGATATTGGAGAAATCATGCAAGTTATAATAGTCTCACTAACGAGGCCAGTCCGACCACTTGTGGGGGTCCAATACTGCAGCTCGGTCCTTAGAAATATAATCCCTCAGATCAAATTTAATTTTGTAATGTGTGAAACTCTTACCTATTTCACACTTGTGAGAAAGTTGATAGAAAACTGCTGAGAAATATCAATTATTTCCAAAACGAATATTACGGCTCAACGATCAAAATATTCGATGTTTAGCGCTCAACTAATCTGATTGTCATCGACATTAATTTGCGACGGCTCCCTGCTCGAAATAAATTCAAATAAAGTTAAATTACAATAAAATTACATTATAATACAGTTTCTTATCAATAAAGTTACATTACACTGATATTTACATTACAATCAGTTTACCAATATGATTGTTTTGATATAACACCCCAGAAGTACCAGCCGACTCACTGTCGTTGCGCACTGTCCTGCGCTCTTATTTGCTATTTCACTCCCTCAAACCACCACTTCCCTCCCTCCAAGCACTCACCTCTATCCACTACACTCCCTAAAACCACCACTTCCCTCCCACCAAGCACTCACCTCTCTCAACTACACTCCCTCAAACCACCACTTCCCTCCCTCCAAGCACTCACCTCTCTCAACTACACTCCCTCAAACCACCACTTCCCTCCGACCAAGCACTCACCTCTCTCAACTACACTACCTCAAACCACCACTTCCCTCCCTCCAAGCACTCACCTCTTTCCACTACACTCCCTCAAACCACCACTTCCCTCCCTCCAAGCACTCACCTCTCTCCACTACACTACCTCAAACCACCACTTCCCTCCCTCCAAGCACTCACCTCTCTCCACTACACTACCTCAAACCCTCCCCCACCCTCTCCCCGGCCACTCACCTCTCCCCCGAGCAATATCCTCCTCCAAATATTCACTAAGATTAACCACTTCTGGAAGCCGGAGATAAATATTTACAACCTGATCCGGATCCCATTCCGAGGCTGTCGGAATTTGTATAGTAAACTTACATTCAACTTTGATTAAATCAACAACCTGGCAACAGGTAGATGGGGAAAAAGAGATGGGGTGGGATTTAAAAAAATCAATTATGTTTTTATTTTATTTTATTTTTTTAAACAGCGATAACGAAATTCAAAGAAATATATTTTAGGTTTCTAAAATTTACGCTTCTGACGCGAAGAAGTAAGCAATTACAGAGTGATTTAGTTTTTGATCAAGAAAATTTGTGTCTGAGAGTATCTACAATCTGGTAATGACCTTCACGATACAATGGCGTCACATGTTGCAGTCAGTACTTTGCAAAAATAAAGCATCCCTATAAGTACACGTATATTCATATATAACAGTCAGTGTTGGGATGGTACTTGCCGTGGAGTAAAGTACCACTTTCAGTATCCGAGAATCGCTCAAAAGTTTATGAAAACCTAAGGATAAAATATATATGAAATTTCATCCACCTAACTGGAACGGCACCACACACAAAGATACACAGACAGACATACACACACATGCAGATACGATTTCAAAACTGGAGTTTTTTTTTCCGACTCAAGATAGTGTAAACGTCGAGATTTGTCAACATCTCGATTTCTAGCACGATTGCAATATCTGCTCCTTACATCGTATACGAGAAAGCGACAATTTAACATATTACCAACCTACGTCACCACTAATTATTAAATAATCCACCTATAAACCCCTCAACAACATCTAAACCACCCACCAAACCACCTCTATACCACACAATCCACTCTAAAATCACCAAACACATCAAACCCCTACCCAACTACCTAAAACCTCAAAATATCAACATAATCACCCCCTAATAATCCTCATCCAATTATTAACAATCACATCAATTATCCTCCTAACCACCCCCTTAAATCACTAAAATACATACTTCATTACCTTTTATTTTCTTCTCCCCTCCAAACCCCAACCTCCACCACATACCCTAATTCCTCCAACCTCCCAAACCATATATAAATACCATATCCTTTACTTAAATTACCCCCACACACCAATCCAAATCCAAACAACCTTAACCACATTCAAACAAACCACCAAACAATCTTCCCACTACTTACACCCTATACCCCCCCTAATAAACCCACTTACTTCCCTAACCAACCACTTACCCCACTCAACAAAAATACCTTCCTACCTAACCCCAACAAACATTCCCA
>CALYLW010002852.1:0-26366 GCA_944989445.1 Ampullaceana balthica | reverse complement strand
AATTATTTGTGAAAAGGGATGATGAAAATTAGAAGAAATTTATGCACTGGGTTAAGATTGAGGCTGATTGGTGGCACTATTATTTTTATATAGAGGGGGACCTTTGTGAACTTTTAAAGGTTACTTGACATTGGTAGTGGCAGGCATCAATATCATCACTCAACCTGGGTAAAGAGGAGAATTTGAGATTCAAAAACAAAATATTGATATTTTTATTATGCCCACTCCGTAGCGTAGCACGGGTATTGCGCTTGTGTTAAAATATTTTCCTATTGCTACTTAAGTCAGCAAGGTGCTGCATGAGTTAGCAAGGTGCTGCATGAGTTAGCAAGGTGCTGCATGAGTTAGCAAGGTGCTGCATGAGTTAGCAAGGTGCTGCATGAGTTAGCAAGGTGCTGCATGAGTTAGCAAGGTGCTGCATGAGTTAGCAGGGTGCTGCATGAGTTAGCAGGGTGCTTCATGAGTTAGCAAGGTTCTGCATGAGTTAGCAAGGTGTTGCATGAGTTAGCAAGGTGCTTCATGAGTTAGCAGGGTGCTGCATGAGTTAGCAGGGTGCTGCATGAGTTAGCAGGGTGCTTCATGAGTTAGCAAGGTGCTGCATGAGTTATCAGGGTGCTTCATGAGTTAGCAAGGTGCTGCATGAGTTAGCAAGGTGCTGCATGAGTTAGCAAGGTGTTGCATGAGTTAGCAAGGTGCCAAATGAGTTAGCAGGGTGCTGCATGAGTTAGCAAGGTGCCAAATGAGTAAGCAAATGCATAATCATGAATAATTTAAATACAGAATAATTGAAGTTTGTTTGTGAAGTCATTTTCGTCCTGGTAAAATGTAGTTTTAATTTTGATTAATTTTATAAAATCTTTTTTTAATTTAAGGACTGGCTTGCAACAGATTTTCCAAATATTCGTGTTGTTAGCATTGGCTATAACTCAGAACTTCACAAATGGGGAGATCACTGTCCTTATGAGCAGGACAAGTAAGAATCTCAAACCTTTCAATATTTTTGTTTATAATTTCTACTTACTGCATTAACAAAGTTTTAAAAAAAAATAGTTAAGGAGAATATTCAAATAATTGTTTTCCTCAATTTGTTTTAATAAATAATGCTACAGTGGGCTGAAATTTTGCATTTTCTTAATTAATTAATTTTTAATTATTTTTTAAAATTTGTCCTTTAAAGACGAACAATTGAAGGAAGAAGTAAAGAGTTAATGAAAAAGCTGCAGCTAGCTGGCATAGGTTCCAGACCAATAATATGGATTGGGCATTCAATGGGAGGTAATTTTTAAGATTATATTAAAATGTATACGTATTAAGGACTAATTTATATTCTGTCAAATATGATAAATTATTGGAGATTAAACTAAGATTAAACAATGTTAATAACAATGTAAGACATTTCTGGTTTTTATTTTTTGAACTGGCATATTAAATAAAATTTTCAAAGGAGCACAAGTAATAGATCTTTTTAAAAAAATATTTCAATATTATTAAAAAAATATTTTAAATGAATTCAGGTTCCTAATAAATCATGAATTCTCAGCTGTTATTTTAGTATAATTTATGTTTTAAAATAAATTCAATTTTTATAATTTCTGGAAATTTTTCTTAAGGACTAATAATCAAGAAAATTATATCTCTTGGAGAAAATGAAACTCAGTACTCAAAATTCTCAAGTCAAACAAAGGGTGTGCTTTTCTTTAGTGTACCACACCATGGCTCCTCCGTGGTAGATGTAATGATGTATGCAAAATATCTCCTCTTTCCATCTGTAGAAGTACAAGAATTACACACCAGTAAGTTGAAATCAAATGTAATGCATTGAACTTGTATGGTACCTTGATGTTTTTCAGTCCTAACTTACTTTTTTAGATGTTAATTATGGGATCCCCTTAAAAATTTAAAATATAATGATTTAATAAAAAATCTATAACATTTGGTACAACTTGAATTCTCATTGTCAACTTTGACACCAAAATTAATTCATGGAGTATTTATAGATATCATTTTTCTATGGTTGATTTGATTTTAAAACTAAAGATTAATGAAATGTTTATAAAGTAATAAAGAATCTTGCAAATTTGAGAAACATATTGTACACAAAACACTAGTTCCTAGAATGTAAGGATGTGGTAAAGCAGGCCAGGCCCCTTCGTGGGCTGTAGTGCCACTGATGATGATGATGATAACACTAGCTCAATCATGTCATGGCACTGAGGCAATTTTTGTGCAGATCATTACAATTCAACTTTATAGTATCTGCACATCTTTATTTTCAGGTTCTCCAAAATTAGCTGCATTACATGAAACGTTTGTCAAGTTCATGAGCAAAAATTCTATTCCTTGCCTTAGTTTTGGGGAAAATGCTAAAACTCCACTAAGCCGCCCTCTGCCAAAAGTTTTGGTTGTACCTTTGAATTCTAGTGGTAAAGCTTTTTTAAAAAACATTTTAACTGTTTTTAAGTTGAAATCAATTAATTAATTGATTTTTAAAAAAAAGTTATTGAAATCACTCATATGCAAATTATTATAAGGAATAAAAATCATTGCAAATTACAGTAAGTATGATTTTAAGTTAATATGTTTGACTAAAATTTATGATTTGATGGTCAAAAGTGTTTAACTAAAACTTATATCTCAAAATTCTTTGTTTTACTTTCAGATCCTGGCATTGGAAAGTTTGTTAGTGTGCCTGATAATCACATAGATATATGCAAGCCCTGCAATGAAGATGACATAATTTATCAATTGACTAGCAGTTTTATAAAAAATATTCTTAACAGCATAAGATAGCATTGGTTTTAAAAATAGAAACACTATTTTGGTATTTAAGGAATATTTCCTAAATTTCCAATTCAATATTTTGATGGTGAATCACACATAAAGAGTCTTGTGTTAGATTTAAGGGTATTGGATTTAAACTCTGCTAACAAACAAAACTTCTGTTTAAGTTTGCTTAAAATTAAAGGCTGGATTACAGTTACAGATAAAATAAAATTGAAGATTTCAAACTGTATTTCCTCTCTTTCAGGCTTTTGTTTTCTTTAACCTAAATTTGACAAAGATAGCAAATGTTTTTATCCACTCACGATAATATTACCTTGAGACTCATCATAACTTTGTTACAGATGTTTAACTTTGTTACAGATGTTAATTTCCACTATCACTACTTTGCCTTTGATTAATTCACTATAGATTTGTTTAGTGTCATCATTCCAGTATTGTTGGGCTGAGAATTTAAAGGACTAATTAACTACTTTATTTACAGTATATTTATATACTTCATAATTATAATCAAATTAATCATGATAAAGTTTATTACTTTTAACAAACATTAAATTATAATTAAAATCATCTTAAAAATATCCAATAGGTTAGTTGGAGTTTTAAAAAATTTATTACTTATCAATAGTTGAAAGAATAACTATGGATGAAAAGATAAAATCACGTGTTCCATATGAGAAATGTAAATATAATTAAACTTTTACTTATGTGTCATGTTATGAATGTTTCATTAAAAGGCTTTAGTTCTAAAATGAGAAATTGTCTGTTGAGTGACTTGGTTTGTGCATTAAAGTAGTAAAATCTTTTAAATATGTGCTGATTGGTGACATAATTCATAACAAAAAAACACAAACAAAAACCTAAATAAACAACATACTGGCTGACTCCTAAAATATTGTTAACAAGTAAGAGCAGAACAGCAGAACCTCATTTAATTATTTTAAAGTTCATACAATGGTATGTAATTTCTATTGCCTTCATTTGATCTTTTCAGAAATTTAAAAAAAAAGATTTCAGAATGTTTATAATACAATTTTTGCCTAATTAATTAAGTTATTTACATAAATTTAGATAATCAAGTGGCATGCGCGCTCGGATGGCGTACCGATGGTCACGGGTTTGAATCCGTGTGAAGGCAAGGATTTGTTCCCGGGGCCTATGGCGTCCCTGAGTCCACCCAGCTCCGAATGGGTACCTAACATTTGTTAGGAAAATGAAGGCGGCTGGGTAAAGCGTGGAACCCTTATAGTTATAGCCGTGGCCTGTGAATGCTGCATCACTTGCCAACAGACCGGCATGGTCTGTGGACGCATTAATCTTCTGTATAGAAGGAGCGTCTTTATGGATAAGACATAAGACAATCTTTTTCTCAATCAAACCATAATTGAGAAGTTGTGTAACTTTGTTACAGTTCATTAGAAGTGTTTTAAAACAAAGTTGCGCAAGCTTTTGAAGAATGTGTTTGACTGGAAGAATCTCACAATTGAAACATCCTCGGTCCATTAACTAAGGTACATATGTTAGGTTTGGCCACTACCTTGGTAACCAAAGCCATCTGCTGAGAAGAGCCATCAAACATTGATCGTAGGAAATTCTTATAGCTGCCCTAGCTTACCCTCGTTCTAGTTCAGGACACGAATTTAAAATGTGTTCTATTGTTTTAGGGTCTAGGCTTCCAGTTCTGATCTAGCCTGTAAAATTATTACAGTTTGTTTGGACAATGTTACATTCTCATTGGAATGACCAGACTCTAGAGTTGGCCACTAAATTTTCACCACTCTGTTTCGCTTGACTAATGCATGTTTGCGTGTACCCCTCAGGGTGGTTGTCAGCCCTCCCCGTGGACCGGCTACTCCTAAACTATTGTGACAACTTTTTAAATCTTGAGATAAGTTATGGAGAGTTCGGAGGGCGATAGTTGTCAGAGCACCGTTTTTAAATCCCTTATATTAACTTCGAAATCTTGTCTATCTCTCTGTCTGTCATCTCTTCGTCGGGCGGAAAAACAAAAGTAAAAAATGACCCACTTCCCGTGATGCCATCGAGCTGAAATTTGGCACATATACTTGTGTCACCTAACAATGCATCGTATCAAAATTTCAGATTGATCGAACGTACCGTAATTAAATTAATGGATTTTTTGTTTATCTCTATACGACATATCTAATTCAATTTCACGGTTTGATATTGTTTTTTTTCCACGTGACAGTTCAGTTCGCGCGTTGACGCCACATCGTCGATGTACCGGCGTGCTTTTGTTTACATTTTACGTGTCCCGCTGAGCTCGGTCCAGCGATCGGTGACCAGAACTTTCCCCTCTCCCCCGCCCCCCGGGGTTATAAAGCAAAGGGGAGTTAAGACAGATTCAATCTGTAAATGTTTGTCGCGTTTGAACATAATCAATACTGTTAGTTATGTCTCATATATATAATGGATTTATAGTCAAAAACTTTGTTTTTACGGGTTTGTTTTATTTTAAACAATTGCCTCTCACATTCAAGCCGATAGCCTGACATCCTTTGCTACTAAATCCGACCCTAACAGGAACAAACGTTCAAACTATGGAACGTAGTGTGTGAAGTGGATATTTCTTTTTTCCGGGGCCTGGGAAGTCGAGATATCTATTTCCCGGGGCCTTGGAAGTGTAGATTTCTATTTCCCGGGGCCTTGGAAGTGTAGCTTTCTATTTCCCGGGGCCTTGGGAGTGTAGATTTCTATTTCCCGGGGCCTCCGAAGTGGAGATTTCTATTTCCCGGAGCCTGTGAAGTGGATATATCTCTTTTCGGGGCCTCAGAAGTGGAGATTTTTCTTTGCCAAAGCCATGGAATTGGAAGTGGAAATTTCTATTTTCCTGGGACGTTGAGATTTATATTTTTCGGGGCCTAGGCCTTCTAAACAAAACAAATAAATCATTAATGACCCAGATTTTTAATAAGCAAACAATGCAAGTAAAACATCAAACATTTCAGTTATTCAATTCTAAAACTGAACGTCTCTTCAAATGTCACTTCAAATCACTTTATACATGTAAGTCTCTTTATCTGGGTATTGTGCTGGTGGCTTCACGTGCCTTCCGTATCTTGTTGTCGTCGCTGTTGACACTTAGTTTGATGAGTTGCGACACTTGGTAATGACACATTTGTACCGATGCTGGGAGCGTGTCTGATTCAGGTGTGTCCAACTCAAAAATATATGTAACACCTCTCCTTCCACTAAATGGCCGTCTCAACATGTTGTTTCGTCGGGATGTCATACCATCGTTATTCTTAACGATGTATGACTTTGACGTGGTTGCTGCTGACACGACGACTGCTGGCTGCCACGAGCCTTTAGGTTCTTTCTGAATATACACTTTGCTTCCAGATTGCAAGTGTGTGCGTCTGTAGATTCTGGCTGATTTGTTTTAATACTTTTCCTGCTCTGTTTTTCTTCTGACCCACTTTTTCGTTGTTTCTTTTGGGTGAGAAATTTTAATCTTCAGGTAAGCGTCCGTAGCAGGTATATTCGCCCTGAGTCGTCTCCCCATAAACAGCTGTGCATGTGACGGTCCGTCTGCATACGGGGCGTTTCGTAGCTGCTTGACAAGTAGCTTTAATTTTCTTTTGCCTGGACCTCTGATGCTTGTTGCATATTACGCCCACAATTTTAATAAGATTCATCTGCTGACAACCTTGCAGACTAAGGATCGGCTTTGAGTGTGTCTTGACTATCTAAAATTCTAGCATCTCTGTCTTATCTTTTACTGAGCATTTGGTTAATGCTTTGCTTACAACAGGCAATGTTTCACCACTGTATGTCGTAAGCCTAGCTGTTGATTTCTGAATGCTTCCCATTCTACGTTGAATTTTTAAAGATTATTTTGTTTTCGTCCCATTATTACAATAAATCTGTTTTAAGGAGAAAAAAAAATAATGCTCATAAGATTTTGCCATACAAATACATTTTTAAAAATAAAAATAAGAAAAAAATGTATCTTTAGGCCATCGCCCCAACAAGTGAATATTATCGATTAGATTCCTTTGAGTATTTTAGAGTGCGTCATCCAGTGTTTGCTTACTAATGTTGATGTAGATTCTATATTGATTAAATAAATATCAACACCTTCTATAGCGATAGTTAGAAAAATCATCGGTATACCTAAATTAAGAATAATAATAGAGACACCAATCAAAAAGAAAGTAGGCGGAACAAACATATTTTCCTGGATGCTGTTCAGGAAAAGTACCAATGACAGAAATCTATACCACACCAGCAGGTATTAGTCTAAACAAAAATAGCAACGACAACAAAATTTAATGCATAATATTTTATTTTTGCTTAAGGAACGTTTTAAATATTTAAAAAAATCTGTTGTGTAATAAGGATTATTAACATATTTTAATTCTTCAAGAGAGGGGAAAAGTTAGCTGTAGGGTTATAAAAGACGAAAAATGGACGCAATAATTGTAATTCTTTTAAAGATAATTGCATATTTTATTAGGTAACTTTAGCAAATGGAAACTTCATGTATTGACATCACTACTTCCAGGATGTAATTTCAGAGTGGCATTAATTTTTTAAGGTAGCTGCACAATGAGCTATTTTAGCATTAATGTTTAGGTAGATCTTGCATTAACTTTTGTAATCGTAACATTCATTAAGTTGGACTAGGATAGGGAACTATTTATTAGCTAATAATTTCACATCAGCTATTGATATATGCTTCATTTTACTACAAAGTTATGCCATCCAAGTGGAGTGGAAGAAAATTATAGATAATATTAATATTATTAAAAATAATAAACGTTATAAAATGAATTTAAAATCTTAATTTATTTTTACTGTACGAAACCACTTCTGGAAAATAAAAATAAAAAGTTGAGGCTTGATTGCTATTTGATTCAATAACCTCACGAACTGAGGGGTAATTTGGCTGCTTCTATCAAGTTTCATGCATGATGAATCGAAATTAATTTTATGTTTTTGGGTAGAAAACCCATGTTTTTTAAGATGGGCAAAGGTAAAAGGAGATATAATAATACCTGAAAAATACAACACCTCCATTATGATTCATAATCTAAAATTGTGGCAACTCCTCCGGGGAAATGTTGATAGCCGGTGGGGCTTTTCATGCGTTGTGGCATAAGCAGTAGTAACATTTGAGTTTACGGGGGTCACCTCAAATTAGTGCCCCGTCTAAAGGGGTCCTAAATACAACTTTAAATCTCGACACACATGCAGTGAATTGGATTTCACACCGATGCAAATTAAACACATCATCAAGGAGCCTCTAGGTAAGGGTCACATGAAAAGGGTGTCATAACAGAGGTGTCGCCAAATCATACAGAATCTGAGGAGGTTCTAGGGGAAATCTGCGAGGATTGACACCATGATTTGCCTTCTCTGATGTATATGATGAAACCGAGCAGAGAATAAAATATGTATTTGCCTAATTATATGTTCATTTGAGCCCGCAATTCTTAAGCTTCAAAGAAGTTAAAATCTTGCTCTAAATACAGAAGTATTTTAAAAGATGAACCCTTCATCTTAAATATATAATTAATGTTCAAGGGTGAAGTTGAATTTTATACTGGAATGTATGAGTGAGCAAATGTTGCCAACATCATCAAGTTTGCTTGTCATGTCGTTTACACGGTGAAAATTTATCTCTTAAGAACACATGACTGCCGTTGAAGAAGTAATCAGTTATATCACATATACATTGGTAATAGTTTTAAGATTGGGTATTGAGATAACGAAAGAAAACATACCCTTTCATTGTACATATCAGTAACACGATGAGTTATTTGTTTACTCGAAATATGTCGGACTATAATCAAAATAAATTTAGACAAAAATAACGTCATCTAGACTTGATTAGCTAGACGTGTTTAGTTACAGACGATTTTTTTCTTCTATTTCCGTGCCAGATATTAATCTCTTCGAGTCGTCCAGTCAAAGGATCTCAAAATCTGCGAAAGGTCACAAGAGCTTAAATATGACAATGTGGAAACATCAATGGTCTAATAACATCTCATTGTCTAATAAAGCTTAAAAGCATTTAAAGTGTAATACATAGCCTTATATTAAGTGACGTAGAAGAGCAGGCAGGATTGTCCACTGATAACTCCTTATTTTTCTTTATTTGGGTTGCAGATATTTTCGAGTCAAATAAAAGGATGATGAAGTGACGTGATAGTTTTGTTATAGTTATATTTTTTTCATAAATTAATGCATACATGAAACGGGAACTCTGGGATAAAAGTGGGTCAGTCTTAAAGTTGTATTTAAATATTCATATTATTTTACGTGGTAAACTTTAAAGGGAATTAAAGAACAGAGAGAAAAAAAGCACTAGCTTTTAACACTAGCTTAAAATAAATGCAAGCACTTTCTAAAAGATGACGTGAGGTGCGAGGAGCGGATATTTAGTTTAAAAAACACTAGTAACGACAAAATAATAAGTGGATTCAGATCAGTGGCGTAGCTAGAACTTTTTCCGCCCGGTGCGGTCTCCAATGTGCCGCCCTTTTCAGGGGCCGTCCATAAATGACGTTACGCACGGAGAGGGGGGGGTGAGGGGAGTCATACATTTTTGACGATGTGTGACGAGGGGGGTGTTGTTTAAGAAATCTGACGTCAGGTCAAAAGCGCAAATTTAAAGAAATTTCCACTTAAATATTTGTTAACTGACACTTTATTTTATTTCTTTTATGTAAAACGCGTGTTAGGATATTAGAGTGCAACCTTACACTAAAAATATACTTAAATGACAAAAAATTGATTTGAAACATGCTCATTTTGAAATAGAAAATACAGCTTTTATGGTGGGTGGTGTCAAAGCTTTGTGACGTCATATTGAAGAAGTGGTCTAAGTTTTTGTGACGACGTGTGACTAGGGGAGAGGGGGTGAAAAATCAGCCAAAATCGCGTGAAGTCATTTATGGACGGCGACTTTGTCGATTATATGATGGTTTTATAAATTAATAAACATGAATAAAATAATTGTAATTGACACGAAGTAAAGGTGGGGAACATGTTTACCACTGCAGACCATATTTATTTAAGCAGTAATAAAAGAGGCCGCATAGAGGAAATACGTACCTATAAATACACATTTATAAAAAAATAATACACGATACATTTTTTTAAGGCCACAAGAAAGTTACTGAGGTCGCAGGTCAAATTCCCCTCTTCCCCCATGAGACAAAGCATAATACAAATATACACCCAAAAGACATTACCAAACAAAGAAATTGGAAACATATTTATACATTTACTTTCCTTACTTTCATAATAGAAAAATCGTGTATTATGCTATCAAAATTTAAATTATTTGTAATACTTTGTTCTTTGGAAAATATTGCAAGATTTTGTTGTCTTAAATCGCTCATTATGGAACGAAGATAATTATTTTATCAACTTCAGTTTGGAGAAGCTCCTTTCACACCTAACGACACTGATCGCAATTGTTGAAAAAATACTTTGAAAATTACAACGTTGCGTATATAATATTCCAATCTATTCTGTTAAATGAATTTTAATAGATCAAGGGGGCCTTTTACCCCGTTTTTCTAACATAACGCCTCTTCTTGTAGTGTAGGTACAGCCATAAAAACCTGGATCCTTGTTCTTTCAATATTGAACTGTTCTTTATCAATGTCAATAACGTAATTTATTTGATGATCAAATGCTTCATTTAATAGGTTACATGGCATTATACAAGAATATTTTCTTGCAAGAAAATGCAACTAATCAAAGCTTTAATTTGAGTCCACCCAGCTTCGAGTGGGTACCTAACGCATAGTTAGGGAAAATAAAAGGAGACTGGGTAATGCGTGGAACCCTTATAGCCGTGGCCTGTGAACGCTGCATCACTTGCCGAAATCAACTGCTGCCTTGCAGATGGTCTTGGCTGACCAAAGGCTATGGAAGCACATCCAGATAAAACAGCAGGCTGAAGTCGGAGACCACGGGCCAATTGGCGCAAAACTCGTCGGCACGCAAAACTCAAATTGAGAACGAAGAAGAAGAGAAGAAAAAAGCTTTACTTTATAATTCCATCCATTGTACTTCTTTTTCTAAAGATAAAACCCCGCCTTCTTAATTTTCCCCACTCATATATTTTTTAGTCTTCTAACTCCGCGTTCAGTTGATATCTCCAACTCTTCACATATTGTTTGGCTGATAAAAAAGCTTTTTTCTATTAGCACATCTCTTTTGTTCCATGCAATGGGTTTGTATTATTTTGAAAAAATTACGGATTCCCATTAATTAGGATAACATAGAAAAGAAAAAAGATTGCATTGAATGGAGTTAAAATTCCAGAATCTGATTTCGTTTTACTAGTTACTTCTTCAGATGTCAATTTTTTCAAGACGCTTGAAATTTTAAAGTATGCTTTTTAATGCGAAATTATTTATGCCTATTGTGGTGTTTATTAACGGAGAAATTTGAATATTTTCATATTCTTGTCATAAATCTTAATACTTTTCCATAAGATAGACGAATTCAAATTATTTACATATTACATGTACTTTAATTGGACAGGCTTAACATTTTTAATGAATAGCCGTATTTTAATGAGAAACAGAAATTATTTATGCTATTTTAATGAAATAAAAACAAATAAATTTAAACATCCAATATGTAATCAAACAAATGTGCGAATCTGTTATTTAAGACTCTAAAATTGCATATATTTTTGTTTCACTCGGGTTTTGCCCCCTTCAAACGAGAAGGGCGTTTGTCGGAAATGGTTGTACTTTTCAAATGCCCACAAATGCCCCCCCCCCTACATGTGTACCGCCCAGGGCGGACCGCCCCCACTAGCTACGCCACTGATTCAAATACCATTTCAAAGCTTTGTGTTTATTTAAACTAATAAATTAGCCGAAAATAGCAGATTTAACAATCAATTGCTTTTCTAATACTTTCAGAGCAGGTGTTGCAAAATAAATCATACTCCCTATAGAGTCTACCCACTGAGGATTTATTTTAAAACAAATCTGCCGGGTGGGGGGAGGGAAGAAAAAATATTTTCCTCCAGATTAAAATAAATTTCCACCTACTTGTAAAATAATGTACCCCCCCCCCAATAAATCCGCCTCCATCCAGTGGCGTAACAACGGCTTGGCATTGGGACAGTTGCCAAGGGCCTGCACCAGTTCAGAAGGGTGCCGCTAAATATCTAATTTTAATTTTTTTTATTTAGATACATATTTCATTTATCTTTACAGACGCTCCTTCCATATAGAAGATTATTGCGTTCTTCGCTTATATTTTTCTATCCTTGATAAAAAAGTGTGTATTAATTATATTTAAATATATTTAATTTAAATCATTATAATATTGTTTATTTTGTTTGTGGCCTTTGCTGGGCTTCTTATCATACACATGCGGATAGTCTTAATTTGGTTATTATGCACGCGGCCAGCATTGATGCAGATGTTGTGACATTTTTCAAAACTATACAGGCATTGTACAATTTTTTCTCCTCGTCAACTAGTAGATAGAAAAAAATATCCGCTGTCACTGAAATCAGCCTAAAGAAGCACGCAGACACAAAATGGTGTTCCAAAGCAAATGCAGTAAGTGCTGTATATGAGCAACTCGAGCAAATTATTTTAGTATTAATTGAAATGAAGGATAATCGCTTACTTGGTGTAGCATTATCTGTTGCTAAATCATTGCACCGTCAAATCAATAGTTACAAGTCCATTGCGTTTATAACTAGGTGGAATTTGATATTGAAAAAAATAAATAAACAAATAAAATTTAGCACTAAAACTAAAAAAAACCACCAAAAAAAACACAAAGACAAACTACAAAAACACAAAACAACAAGATATTTATCGAGCATCGTTGTCAATAAAAGGACTTTTAAATGACTTTGAAGATCTAAGAAATAACGTTTATAACATTTTTTCCAAAATTGAAGAAACGTGTATCAAAATGAAAATCGAGCCAGTTCTAAAAAGGAAAGAAAAACGAAAACGAATTCCAGGAGAGTATGCTGAAGATGAAGGACCTAACTTGGATTAATTAAAAACAATTTTTTTAATATTATTATTTTTTTGCAGTCATTGATTCAATACTAATGCAGTTAAAAGAGAGATTTTTTTCTCTGAAAAATATAGCAGCAATGATTGAACTATTGCAAAAAACAAAAAACCCGATGACATGTTTCATTTAGATTCTTCTAAATTATGTTCTTGCTACTTGGCAATGCAAGAATCGCACCCGAATATCGAACGAGCTCTGAAACATTTCTTAAAATGCCAACCACTGTAGCCACTGCTGAAAAGAGTTTCAGCAAACTAAAAAAATAAAAAAAATTCCTTGAGATTGACATCAGGTAAACAACGCACATCACCTCTAACTCTTTTTTCCACCGAACGTGTACTTACCAGTCAAATAAACTTCGATGAAATACTCACTAATTTTGCAAACATTAAAGCAAGAAAAGTTAAGCTTTGAGCCTTTGATAAAGGACATAGGAGTAGATCAGTGGAGTTACTTAAATTAAATTTTAATTGTGCGTTTCTATCGTTATGTGTGAGATAGTGAGTATGACACATTGACACTATTGTTTTTATTTTTAATACATGATGCTTCAATTATTGGGGCCGTCCATACATGACGTCAAGCGATTTTGGTCGATTTCCCCCCTCCCCCCTCGTCACAAAAGTTAGCCCCCCCTCCAATATGACGTCACAAAGCCTTGCGCCCCCCCATCAAAGCTGTATGTTCTATTTGAAAAAGAGCATTTTCAAATAATTTTTTGTCATTTAAGTACGTATTTAGTGTAAGGTTACACTCTAATATCGTAACAGGCGTGACGCCATGTAAAACGTCATAAAGTAAATTGTAAGGAAATCAATTATTTAACAGGAACTTTTATTTAAAGTTGTAAGTTTTGATGTGACGTCACATTTCTCGAACATCCCCCTCCCCCTCGTCACACATCGTCACAAATGTGGGGAACCCCCTCCCCCTAGGTGCATGATGTCATTTATGGACAGCCCCAGTGTTGTTGTCTATATTAACACAACAATATCCAGTTTTATCCACTAATTTATTTGGTATTATTTAGTAATAAATAAGACTGTTAACGATTAATTTAAATTTAATTTTTAAAAAATATCGATTAATTAATCGTTATTTCGATTAAAGCCAAAAATAAAAATACGTGATGTCATAAGTAACAATTATTAAACGTTCTTGTTGAAAATCTAAATAACACTGGAATGTCTGCTTTATATGTCATCTTTTAACCAACTGCGCAAAAAGACAAGTGCGTTGACATTATTTGGTTCACGTGATGAGTGGGTCTAATTGACAATATAACCAGCCGAGCTGAACAATCATTCACACCGAACTGAGGTAACTGGTATGCACAAAACGCTCTTGGCAATAAATAATATTATCGGATATCGGTGTTCATTAAGTTTCCACCATTGTAGGAATGGATGCAGCAACATTCATCTCCATTTGTAACGCAGTAATTCATCAGAAGAACTGTCGTCATTTTCTGTCTCTGATTTAGACTCCATTACTGCCATTAGCTTAATACGCTTTTCATTTGGTTTGATAAGTAGGCGAAGTGTTAGAACCATGGTAAGCAAACTTTATCAACATTTTGAACATTCCCGTCAGTCAATAGTTTACAACCAAAATGTTCGTGTAATCGTTAGGAAATTTATTATTTATCGGCCGCTATATTTATAATTTTTTTTTACTGTTTGACTTCCAATAATTTGTAAGTGATGGGTCGATTAATCGTTAAAAAATAGTTTAATTGGCAACATTTTTTAATCGTTAATTTCCGCAGCCGTAATAAATAATAAACTGTAAATTAGTATTGTTCCTGTCTTTTGTATTTTTATATTCATGTTGTATGCCTGTCCCTGTCAGACTACCTAATTATTGTAATAAATAAAAATAAAAAACCTTTAAAAAAACAAGTTTTCGACTATAAATCCTTTATATACGAGACGTGACTAAAAGAATCATATCTCTATATATATAAGCCGCATTTGTTGTCTGTCTGTCTGTCTGTTCCCTAATAACTCAAGATCCAGACAACCAAATAACGTGAAATTTGGTACACGTACACAAAATTATACCGGAAAGGTTATTAAACGGGTTTCGTTCCATATATATAAGATACTGGGGCCCAGGGGCCCAAAATGTAGTTTTTCCCTATATGAGCTATATAAAATAAAAAATTATTGAAAATTAAGACGTAAAATAATGACGCAAATTAATAAACATTTTGGTGTCGAGATTAACAAGAAGGCGATTATCGCCATAAAATAATTTTTGTTGTTGTTGTTGCTTTGTTGTTGTTGCTTTTGTTGTTGTAGTTGAATTTGTTCTAGTTTATCAATGTTTTCTTTGGTGGATGGGTCCCATACAGAAGATGCATATACTAGTACAGGTCTCACCAAAGTGAGGTAGCATTTTAGTTTTATATCTCTATTACATTTGTTAAAGTTCCTTTTTATAAAGCCTAAGTTTTTGTTTGATTTTTTAATAACTTCATTGACATGGGGATTCCATGATAGTTTCTCATTTATTAAGACTCCTAAGTATTTTGCATCTTTAGTTTGGGTCAGTTCTTTTCCATGAATGTAATATTTTGAATTTATTTGTTTCTTTTTCTTTGTTACTCTTAACAGTTGACACTTTTCTGGGTGGAAAGACATACTCCAGTTAGTTTCCCATTTTATCAATTCATCTAAGTCTTTTTGTAAAATTTTGCTATCTTGTTCTGATTTAATTGTTCTATAGATTATACAATCATCAGCAAATAACCTAACTTTTGTACCTGTTGAGATGTTGTTGGGTAAATCATTTATATAAATTAAAAAGAGTAAGGGACCTAGCACAGTTCCTTGTGGAACTCCTGAGTTAACCTTTATTGTTGCAGATTTAGATCCATTAATTATTACAGTTTGCTCCCTGCCCAAAAGGAAGTCTTGGATCCAGTGATGTAAGGAACCTGAGATTCCAAAGTAGTTAAGTTTTTTAAGTAAACTAAGGTGGTGAACTTTGTCAAATGCTTTTGAGAAGTCTAGTAATATTGTATCTATTTGATCATTTTTGTCCAAGCCTTTTGATAGTTCATCTATTAAACCTATTAATTGTGTTTCACATGATCTGTTTTTTCTAAAGCCATCCACTGTAAAGCTTGGGTGTCGCGTAAACGTGACGTCACATTTTGCTCTTTTTTATTTATAAGATTAGGTTTAGTTGTCTATTTTTAAATTAAATTAAATTAAATAGAAAAAACAACAAATATAATAATAATATAGCAACCAAAAATATGATTTATCGAGCGCACCGTTCTCTTTGCTTTTACCAAATTAATTTTAAAATCATAAATCTTTTTAAAAATAAATTTTAAGCTATTAAGGTGGACTGGGTATACCAAAATAAACAGACTGTGTATTGCGTGTCATCCACCCAACTGAGTGGACACCGCGCGTTACGCGGTGTCTACCATCGGCCAATTTTTTAAAAAATTTAAAAAAAAATGTTTATAAAATACTTTGCGTACATTTAAGAAATTTTAATATTTAAGTATTTATCATACAAGGACAAGTTAGTGGGCTTCTGAAAAAGGTGGTCGCCGTAGGCGCCCTTAAAAAAAAGGGGGCGCCGCAGCACAAACTAGTCATATATATATTTACGCTCAATTATCGCTGACTGTGGCCTAACTCTAATTCATATTCCTTTTGAATTCCAGATTAACATTAACCAAACAACGCACGAAACTATGACGTCAGCATTTGTGTTGTAAACAGTGCTGACTGACTCAAAGAGTTATTTTTGGTGCAGTAATTTGGTGCGCTGCTTTCTAAAATTACTTTAAAAATCGTGTGGTGATTAGCACTGTAAAAAAATATTATATTCATACTTTGTGTACATTTCAGGAATATTTCGTATTTATCATACAAGGATAAGTTACTTGGGCTTTTGACCAAAAAAAAACCCTATTATAAAATACTTTGTGTACATTTAAAAGAAAGTTTAATATTAGGGGCCATCCATAAAGTACGTCACGCAATTTTTGACCATTTTTAACTCCCCCCTCCCCCTGTCACAAACTATCACAAATCTCGGAAACTAAAGTATGTCCCACTTTTGAACAAAAATGTTGTTTTTTATTTACAAAATAATTAAAATTTAATATAAAACACCGTGACGTCACACATGGCCGGACCCCCCCCTCCCTCCTGTCACAAATTGTCACACTTTCTTACACGCCTCCCCTTATCTGGAGCGTGACGTACTTTATGGACGGCCCCTTACGTATTTATCATACAAGGACAAGTTAGTTGGGCTTTTGAAAAAGGTGGGCGCCGTAGGCACCCTTAAAAAAGGGGGGGCGCTGCAGCACAAACTAGTCTTCATTATAATATGCATCGCACGACGATCCAAAAATCCAAAATTTTAGTTATGTCTAAAAAATATAAAGGATATAAAGTAAAAAAACAAA
This sequence comes from Ampullaceana balthica, assembly GCA_944989445.1. Taxonomy (NCBI): domain Eukaryota; kingdom Metazoa; phylum Mollusca; class Gastropoda; family Lymnaeidae; genus Ampullaceana; species Ampullaceana balthica. The sequence continues at coordinate 9,100 of CALYLW010002852.1, read as the reverse complement.
ACTTCTACAGTCTGCCTGCTAAATTTCAGCTCAATTTGATCACGGGGGAAAAGGGTTATAAAAACATGTTTAACATAGTGCGCACCACGAGATAGAATAGCAATGAATAGCATTTACATTTACAGATCGGGAATATATTTTTAAAAAGTATCGTCAATTATATACACACAGCACAGCGCAACAGGAAAGTATTATAAAGGACGTTCAATATAATACGCACCGCGACACTCTAGCATAATCATCATCATCAGTCTCGTGACCGTTGCGGTCGTTGGGGGGGAGCGCATGGAGACACCAACAGATAACGATCTACACATATGCCTAATTTGAGCGGCGGCCAATAATTCATGCAATTTTATCCCTGTCCATTCCTTTAAGTTGTCCAGCCAGATTTTCATTTGTCGACCTCTTCGCCGGCCCCCTTATACAGTGCCTTGAAGGATAATTTTTGTCAGGGTATCATGTCGCAGTACATGACCAAACCATGCAATCTTGCGTCTCTAAATTGTTGTTATGGTGGTTTCTTGATGATCCATGAAAGAGTTTATCCTGTCCCAGACATATTCATTGGTCTTATGTTCTAAAGAGGAGATCTGGAGAATTTTCCTCATGCATTTGTTTTCAAATGCCTGCAGCTTGCTTTCAGTGGCTGCCATTAGTGTCCAGGTCTCACATCAATAAAGGACAATGGTTTTAACGAGAGATCTGTAAAGCTTGAGCTTTGTTGGCAGGCTAATGTTTTTGCTGTTCCATATTTCGGTCATATTCGTCTTTGCGGTCATTGCCGACTCAATTCTAGCTCGAATTTCAGCTCCACATATACCATCTCTGGATATAATTGCTCCTAGATATTTAAAGTTATGCAGCTCCTCCAGCTTGTGTTGGTTCATTACGATGTTGGCCATACTGGCAGCTTAGGCATTAACCAGTATCTTTTTCAAAACGTCGATCGGAGTCCGCCAGGGCAGCATTCTCTCACCTGTCCTCTTCAATATCTTCCTTTAACAAATCATGCAAGAAACTCACAACACATCCATCTTTATAGGCGGAAGACCCTTATGCAAAGTACGATTTGCTGATGACATAGGTCTTTTGGCTGTAAGCAGTAAAGAACTACAGGAGCTCACCTACAAACTTGCAGACAGATCAGGTGCTTATGGGATGGAAATTAGCTCAGAGAAAAGCAAGATATTGGTTTATTCCTCAGCTGCCAGTATGGCCGCCGCTCAAAATAGGCATATGTTGAGATCGTTATGTGCTGATGTCACATGTGATTAACATAATTTTGTGACGTAAGGTCACGTGTACAAGAAACGCGGGAAAGAAAGGAACATTTCTATTGGTTGAAAGTGTTGGGCGAACAGTTGTGTGTAGATTTCCGTCGAGGAAAGATGTATGGTGTATGTCTCAAGATTTCCACGTTATATTACCTCAAATGATATCTGTGTGTACATAATATATATATTAAAGTTGTTTTGGATAAACGAATTCTTCAGTGAATTATTGTGCACAAGATTATGTACTGTGAGAACGCCTACATAAAGAGTTACATATAGTTATCGTTACATTGGTGCAGAAGTAAAAGTTCTATGTGAACACTGTACAAGAGATTTTAAGAAGGAGGTTTCGTGGAAATAATAAGTATTGGATATTTCCAAAAAGGAAAGTATTAATTAAAATAAGAAATATTAGCAGCTATCGTATTTTTTGAGTATTCAAGTTCGTAAGAAGCTGTGAATAAACTTTTGTGGTTCAATGAAAATACAAGAATATTTCAAAATGGCGGCATACAGGTACATGGTCATGACGTGCGGTGTATACAACTAGGTCGCCTAGTTTGTTCTACGTCACAGTCGACGACAGTACAAGCATACTACACAGTGCTGGAATCTGCGTCGTGTAGGCTTACTGAATGGTGACACACGGTGAACATATATAGGTCGTGACGTCAACAAGCTCAAGGCTAGTTGATTCCAGGAAATATTTGTAAACATAACCTGGAACTTGGAAGGCTATTGACTATTAATTATGAAGTGTGAATTATAAATAAAGGAAAGCGGAATTTTTATCCATTCATTGTGTGAAGAGTTTGATAATTGCAATTTTGGATTAATGGAGTGAACTAAATTGTTTAAAAACTACTCAAAAATTGAAATTTTAACCAAGTGACTTTTATTCAAAAGATTGGACCATTTAATATATTTTGTCAATCTGAGGGAGCGTATACATAAAGTATACTAAAGATCCCGTGTGAGGATTCTTTTGTTGTCTCATCTTGTCAATACTAGATTTCATGGTTTAGACGTGTCATTTATTTGAACTTAACATTTCGAATTCAAGATTTTTCATTTGGAAGATTTATAACTTTATCATCATACACCTAAATTCCTAACAAATTGCTTAACTCATATTATTCAATCAAACAAAACATGGATTACTACAAGAAACTCACTGCCATAGCTAAAGAGATCGGACTAAAGGGAAAAGAAATGAGAGATTTCATTGAAGAAAAAGTAAAAATAATTGAAGAAAAAGTAAGAATTGTTGAAGAAGAAGAGAGGCAAAGACGCATACTTGAAAGAGAAGAAGAGATGCGACAAATAGCCAAATTAAGAGAGAAGCTAAGCATAACTAAAGAAAACGTAAATCAAAGAATTGTTGAAGAAAAAGAAAAGCAAAGAATTACTAAAGAAGAAGAAAAGCTAAGAATAGCCGAAAAAATAGAAAATCAAAGAATTGCTGAAGAAAAAGAAAAGCAAAGAATTGCTAAAGAAGAAGAAAAGCTAAGAATAGCTGAAAAAATAGAAAATCAAAGAATTGCTGAAGAAAAAGAAAAGCAAAGAATTGCTAAAGAAGAAGAAAAGCAAAGAATAGCTGAAAAAATAGAAAATCAAAGAATTGCTGAAGAAAAAGAAAAGCTAAGAAAAGCTGAACAGAAAGAAAAAATGGTTAAGAGACAAGACATATTTGCAGCAATACAAATTAAAAGTCAAGAAAAAAGGCAAGGTATGAGAAACCAGAATCTGCCAAACCAAGGCAACAGACAAACTATTTGTCGGTACTGTAACAAGCCAGGACATATGGCGAAACAGTGTTACCACAATAAAGGACAACCAAATAGGGTGTCACCTAATGGCAGCCCTATAAGAAAGAAAACAGAAGAAAAATCAAGACAAGATCACTTTGAAAACAAAGGTAGACAAGCATGGAAAGAAAAATATAATCATAATTCCAGACATAGAGATTATGATCAAGATAGACAATCATGGAGAGAAAAATATAATCATAATTCCAGACATAGAGATTATGATCAAGATAGACAATTATGGAGAGAAAAATATAATCATAATTACAGACATAGAGATTATGATCAAGCTAGACAATCATGGAGAGAAAGAAATAATCATAATTGCATAAATAGAGATTATAATCAAAGCAGAAGATCATGGAGAGGCAAATACAATTTAGACTCCAGAAAAAGAAATTATGATCAACCATGGAGAAAGAATGAAAACCAAGACATGAATGATAGAAACATAATAAAGTTAAATCGAGCACAGACAGAAACTAGTGACATTTTAGCCACTATTAAAAATCAAGTATATGATAAAAGAAATGAAGACCATAGTAGCAGAGAAAGAGATGGTACTAGTGAATCTGAAACCATTTGTGTGAAATCATCTGAATTAGGAAGAACAATTGGTTGTGTATTAAGCAAAATCAAAGACACAGATAAAGACAATATTTTTCAGATAAAAGTTTCTGACAGTGACTCATCTGGTCGAAATTCTATTGAACTATCAGGAAGCAAAAATGACATCTCAAAAGCTAAGAAACTGATTCAAGATGCTGGAATTGATATTGTGAATGAACATAATCGAAGTCATGGTTGGTGAATTATTGAACATTTAACAGTCTGAAGAAACATTCAAAGCCCATCGATTTGAATTCATACTCGTCAACTGAAGAGTGACTGTATTGAACTAGGCTATGCTATTAGCCGACTACAAATTTGACATTAAACCTGTGAAGGAAAATGACAATGTGGTTGCAGACATATTAAGTAGAATGACAATAAATACAGACATTCTGTGAATTCCTAATTGATAAAACCAGAGACTGTATTAAAAAGACATTCTGTGAATCACTAAATGATACAACTAGAGACTATAATTATATTAATATTTTTATTCTTTGAACAATGGACAAGGAACAATGTTTGAATTCCACTGGATTATTAGTTAATTTTAATAATATTGAGTGTTTAAATATTTTAATTACACAAAATTACAGATGTGTTTAAAGTGCCATTTTCATTTTTTCAGCACAGGTAGACGGCTGCAGTCCTACAGATTTTTTCTCATTATTTTTTATGTTTAGATTGTTGCAGTCCTACAGATTTTTTCTTATTGATTCTATATCCAGAAGTTGTATGTAAGAAAATGAAGGTTCATTGATGATAAATATTTGAAATTTGAATATAGATATAGATTGATTTTATGAAGACCAAAAATGTTGTATTTCATAAACATTTTTTTTGAAGGATGGGGGTGAATGTCAAATGTGATTAACATAATTTTGTGACGTAAGGTCACGTGTACAAGAAACGCGGAAAGAAAGGAACATTTCTATTGGTTGAAAGTGTTGGGCGAACAGTTGTGTGTAGATTTCCGTCGAGGAAAAATGTATGGTGTATGTCTCAAGATTTCCACGTTATATTACCTCAAATGATATCTGTGTGTACATAATATATATATTAAAGTTGTTTTGGATAAACGAATTCTTCAGTGAATTATTGTGCACAAGATTATGTACTGTGAGAACGCCTACATAAAGAGTTACATATAGTTATCGTTACAGCTGATGTGTTCATGCGCTCCCCCCAACGACCGCAACTGTCACGGGGCTGATGATGATGATGATGATGCACCTGATCTGTCTACAAGTTTGTTAGTGAGCTCCTGTAGTTCTTTACTGCTCCCAGCCAAAAGATCTATGTCATCAGCAAATCGTAGGTTGCATAAGGGTCTTCCGCCTATAGAGATGGATGTGTTGTGATCACTGAGAGTTACTTGCATGATTTTTTCAAGGAAGATATTGAAAAGGACAGGTGAGAGAATGCAGCCCTCGCGGACTCCGATCGTTGTTTTGAAGAAGTCCCCTTTTAAAAGCAGTCTTTAAATAAAAATGCACTGCTTGCCTGATTGTATAGTTCTTCGATCACGTTTACAGTTTCTTTAATGTTGAAACTTCTCATCACTCGCCAATAGCAGACGGATAAAGCTGCTAAATAGAGATAAACTAAAAATGAATTAATTTATTACGGCTGCAAAATTTCCGCTCGCTAGCATACGAGAAAGTGGGTTAAAAATCGATCGAAAGTTCTTTTGGCAAGCAAGGCATCAAGCAATCAAGCAAGCAGACGCCACGAGTTAATTATAAAGGATTTAATAAGAGAAATTAAATTATTTTCAATTGAAAAAGTCGTAAGGCTGAAACTTGTCAACTTATCGAGGGCGCCAAAAATAAATTAGCCAATGGCGTCAAAAACCCAGTTACGCCTCGTTACGTATTGATGTTACGGTTACGCACTGATGTTCCTATATCATGTGTCATTGTTTGTTGTTTTTCTGTTCTTTTTATTTTACATAACAATTTTATTATATAGCATGTCTTAAGAAATTAAATATATTTTTATTACTTATGTAAGTGCGAACTTTATGTTTATTGTACTAATGAAAGCATTAGCCGAAACGTTTACTGCCGTATTAGTTTCATAATAAAGCTCAAATTTATTGTTTTCATTACACAATTTGTTTGTGTATTTTGTATTTTATTTTTTAACAGCGTTTTCACCCATTATTAAAGTGCAATATTGTTTGTGTTTCTCATCACGTGTGTACAAAGGCTGTTGTTTGGTGTATTAAGGCAGATAGTTTGTTGTGTTAAATGTGTGAGTTGTTGGTGTTAATCTTAGATAATTTAAAGCCACACAATCACCATGTATTCAGAAAGCGAGGAAGTTGCTTACTGTCTAAAATATACCAGTCAGAAGACATTTCCTCATCACCTTCGGTTATAAACTTCGTAACGGTCAGGCCAATCAACGCAATAAGAAGGTAAGACTAACAGCCTAAAGGAGATGTGTGCCAGCTAAAATAAACATAGGTTTTCTAGGATAATGTTTTTTTCATACAGTTTAAATAATGTATAATGACGGTTTGCGTATTGATGTTCCTATGCCATTCTTAAATGCATTTATCATCGGGCTATAAATGGATTATAATGTCTGTTCTTATCATTGTTATGCTGAAAACTTATTTTAACAAGAAGAAATGCGCAGTGGAAGTCGGGAATGGGAGCAGGAGGCTTTACCATGACTTTGACGGTTCCATGACAAAATGACACGTGACAAAACGACAAGGAGACAAAACGACAAGGTTAATAAACGAAAAGGACTCATAGAAACAACGTAGATCACTGTAGAACCCCCAATGAAGTACCTGTGACAATGTTACTTTGAACATAGACTAAGAGTGTCAGACTCAATAGCTCAGCGGCCAAAAACTAAAAACACTCTTCAATCAAAATCATTGCCTTTATTTTTCGTTGTCCCATTTTGAACTATTTTTGTCACCTTTTCGTTTTGTCACCATGTCGTTTTGTCACTTGTCGTTATGTCACCTTGTCGTTTTGTCACTTGTCGTTATGTCACCTTGTCGTTTTGTCAGTTGTCGTTTAGTCTGGTTACCAACTTTAACGTATCAGGTGATACCAACACTAGCTACGCCACTGATTGTTTAAACCAGGGGTTGGGTAAACTTTTTATACGGAGGGCCGCATTGAAAACTTTATTGCTCTAGGAGGGCCGCATGCATATTGTGTCTACTTCAATTAAAATTTACAAAGCATAAAAATATGAATCAACTAGTGTGTTAACCGTCACAAATGAAGGACGTTTTCCGCTGAAATCTATTTATTTTGAAAAAAAAATCACTTTTTTTAGGGCCCCTACGGCGCCTACCTTTTCAAAAGCCCAACTAACTAAACTAACTTGTCCTTGTTTAATAAATACGAAATATTAAACTTTCTGAAATGCACACAAAATATTTTATAATAGGGGCTGTAGGGCACCTACGGAGCCCCCTTTGTTTTTAAATCCCTTATATTAACTTTGAAATCTTCTCTCTCTCTCTCTCTCTCTCTCTCTCTCTCTCTCTCTCTCTCTCTCTCTCTCTCTCTCTCTCTCTCTCTTCTCTCTCTCTCTCTCTCTCTCTCTTTCTCTCTCTCTCTCTCTCTCTCTCTCTCTCTCTCTCTCTCTCCTCTCTCTCTCTCTCTCTCTCTCTCTCTCTCTCTCTCTCTCTCTCTCTCTCTCTCTCTCTCTCTCTCTCCCTCTCCCTCTCTCTCTCTCTCTCTCTCTCTCTCTCTCTCTCTCTCTCTCTCTCTCTCTCTCTCTCTCTCTCTCTCTCTCTGTCTGTTGTCAGCTCTTCGTAAGTCAGGCGGAAATACAAAAGTAAAAAATGACCCACTTTCCGTGATGCCATCGAGCTGAAATTTGGCACCCAGACTTGTGTCACCTAACAATGCATGGTATCAAAATTTCAGATCGATCGAACGTACCGTAATTAAATTAATGCATTTTTAGTTTATTTATATAAAACTATATGTCACAGTCGCAATTGTTTACATTGTACGGGTCACTTGACTTCACGCCAGCCATCGGTGACCACATCTCGTGTTTTAACCTGGTGGAATTCACTCAGTTTCAGGCTGTAAATGGTTATCGCTATTGAAGATAATCAATACTTTAAGTTCTGTCTCATATATAAAGGGATTTATAGTCAAAAACTTTGTTTTACGGGGTTGTTTAATTTGATTTTATAATAAACCATCATCAAATCCTCATTTTACATTGTTCCCTTTTCCAAAATTAAAATATGAGCTTAAACAATTACGTCATATAATATTTTTTTACAGCGCATCTTTAATTTGCACACCTTTTGATGCACACCTTGTATTAAATATAAGATCAAACAATGACGTCATATAATACATTACATTCCATACATACATACAGACGACGGGAATTATGTATATTGATTATCATATACTTGTCATTTTATTTCATATTCACACTCAATTACATATAGCCTACAAATTACATTTTAAAATTACGAACTGAAATAGTTTCTAATTTGAAAATAAGATTTTACTATTCATAATTAGTACAACAAAAAGTTATTGTTACCTGCAATAATAACTACGAAGAAGAAGAAACCTAATTTACATACAAGCTGACCTTAGAGTACAAATATAATTATCTTATCTTATCTTATCTGTTTACAGACGCTCCTTCTATACAGAAGATTATTGCGTCCTACGCTTATCTATGGTTTGTGTTTAGTCCTGCATTTTTATTAGAGATTTAAATGTTGATAAAGTGTTGGTTTTCCTGGATTCTTCAGGCAACCCATTCCACGCCCAGAATTCCGGACGGGAAGAAGGAAAACTTGTATGTGTTTGTTCTTGCATACGGAATAAGAAAGGTGTTTTTATCCTTATGTCTATCTGAGGGTTGTATTAAGTTATCTTTGTGTTGTATTTCTAAATTAGAACTAATTGCTTTATGTATGATTACTAGTTTGCTCTTGGTTCTTCTATCCGCTAGTGTTTCAAGGTTTAATGATTTAACTAATGGTGTTATTCTTGTCAGTTTTGAATATTCTCCAGTAATGAATCTGGCAGCTCTTTTTTGAATTTGTTCTAGTTTATCAATGTTTTCTTTGGTGGATGGGTCCCATACAGAAGATGCATATTCTAGTACAGGTCTCACCAAAGTGAGATAGCATTTTAGTTTTATATCTCTATTACATTTGTTAAAGTTTCTTTTTATAAAGCCTAAGGTTTTGTTTGATTTTTAAATAACTTTATTGACATGGGGATTCCATGATAGTTTCTCATTTATTAAGACTCCTAAGTATTTTGCATCTTTAGTTTGGGTCAGTTCTTTTCCATGAATGTAATATTTTGAATTTATTTGTTTCTTTTTCTTTGTTACTCTTAACAGTTGACACTTTTCTGGGTGGAAAGACATACTCCA